>JAUZST010013117.1:0-35801 GCA_034779995.1 Parotocinclus haroldoi
ACACACAGAGACACACACACAGAGACACACACACAGAGACACACACACAGAGACACACACACACAGAGACACACACAAACAAAAATCTGCAGAACCACATTCTGAATTTGTTCGCAGCACGTGAAACTACACAATATTCTCAATCAGATGCAGGGCATCTGGGCAGTGGGCAGCTTTCAAACAGTACCTTGTTCTACAAACTAAGCATGACAATCAACTCATTTTTTGTTTTCCCTAAATGAGGGGTAATGGAAGTAAGAATGTTTAAGGTAGTCTAGGCTATGAAATATACAGTATATATTAAATTCCTCAGTTATGATTTATTCACCTTATGATATCAGAACGTAACTTTATCGTTACTCTGGGAGCACCTGCATTGTGAATACATAGTTGTTTGTAGATATTTGATCAAGCGATCATTAAACAGTAGTGGTGATCAAAGAGTCTTTTTGCTACTTCGTGTTTCATACTGGTACAGCTGCATTGGTTATCAACAGTGTTCAAGTCACTATTTTCAAGACTTAAGACTTGCAATATTAAAGTTCTTTGATTTCATAGGATTATCTGTTTTATAAAGAGAAAAAAAAACTGAATGACTACATGAAAAATCTTAGGCCACCATTAGACTAGGTATAGCATTGCTTTAGCCATGAGCATATATAATTATTGCAGTGTCTTTATTAGATTACAATCAGGAAATGTGTATGCAGTATTAAAACACATACAAAATCAGGAAAAACAGCTTCTATAGGCTTCAGTGTGAGCTCCCCTACAATAGCATCAGCAACAGAATGCCAAGTTGACCCTTCTGCAGTCAGAACCAACCAAGAAACACAAGGTGGATATATGCTCAAGCTCACAACACAAAGATATGAATCAATACTAGTAAAAATCATAAGAAGTATTATAGAGTGACAAATCAAAGTTTTAAATTTCTATGGCCAGACATTTATAATGTTATATATGGTCATCACAGCACTGTTAAAGCAACAAATCAAATGGTTGCACAAGACTTTTGCACAGTACTCCAAGTCCCATGACCCCCATACACCAAACGATCAAGATGACACACAAAAGACGCAACTCTAGCCAGACTCTCATGCTTTTATCCCAAAACAGAAAATCAGTCTGCAGTAGGGCTGTGCCATATTGTATCGTTTGGGATAATACCGGTATAATTTATTAGACATAGATATAAAACATCCATATCAGGCTATTCCGAAATCTTTACGTAATGGATTTACACAAAGTATGACATCCATTATGTGACCCATAGGCAGAGCAACAGATATGGCAGAAAGGAAGTTGTTGTTGGTGGAGTTTGTCCCAAAAAGGGGAGCGACTTTGGTAGTGTGGAGGTGGTTTTGGTACAAAATGTCAGATGTACAACAAACTACAGTGACACGTAAGCTTAGCAAAAGGTCCAAATCGAATCGGTTTCACCACCTCAAGCAGAAGCACGTAGCTGAGTAAGAGGAAAGCCAAATTACCATGTAGTCAGATTTTCTAAAGTATAAAACACATTTTGTTGCAACTGTATGTGGTTGAAATATATCGGCAAACGTAACGTTACCGCAAAAGTACCCTAAAATATCACGATGTTATTTCAGGGCCATATCACCCACCCTAGTCTGCAACAGTGAATTCGTTTAAAATGCCGTGTGACATATAAATACAGGCGCTAGAAGTGCCTGCCACGAGCAGAACCACAGCTGCTTTGGATGCCAAGTGGCCCTGACATCTGATTTGGGCAGGTCTTGTCTTTGAGGGACCCAATAACTGCCTCACTACCTCCATAATGCATAGCATATATGTTCACTAGACCTGAATAAAGTGACCCTACTGTTCAGTGTTTTGTCAAGGATTAGGTTTTGAATTATAAATGCATGAGTGTCCAAGATCTAACATTGGTACTGACTAATCTGTATAAACTCCTTACCTCGTCCAGACAGTTCACTCTGACATCTTTAGAGCCGAGCAATCTTGAGGCTTCGATAACGTTTCCTACATTGAACAAATCAAGACAGGGACATACATATTAAAGTATAACACAATTAAATGGCAGTGATTATGAAGCAATCAAATGACTTCACCAGTTTGTTTCCAGGGGCGACTGAAATGTTTGTTCTAGCTAGCTAAACTATTTTACTGCACGGCAAGACAGAAATTATAGATGGACAGAACATTTGCTTACTGGAACAAAAATTGGAATTAAGAGTTATTATACAGAGGTGTGTTTAATAAAGGTTGTAAGAATTCTAGGTAGAAATAATATTATTTTAAGTAATTTAACGGTTGATTGCTTATCCTATCATGTTAATATGACATTATGTTTCCTAAAGGAAGTCTGAACACGAATCAGATTTAAACCATTTAATCCAGACATGGTAGCTTTCCATCATTCAGCTAGCAAGCTAGCCGCTAGCACTTACCTGCAGCAATAACCTCCAGTAATTCCTTTTCGGTGGCGGTTAAATCTCCTTTCTTGGGAGCAGACATGTTGAGAAATAGTTTTTATAAAGCAAACCGTTGTTAAAGCACTTCGACCCGGGTTTGTGAGACTAAGTTCATTCACTGAATCTAAACGCGATACACGCTGTATAAACCCAGCCATAGGACTGTACCAAATCCACGTCAAAGGGGTGCACCGTGGTCGCTGCCTCTGTAGCGTCCTCATTAAAACGTTCATTTTCGCAATTGACATAAACGAACATAAAGCTATATACAAAATTGTCATTTCTGAAGATCTTATGTAATACATACTTTATGTAATGTCGTAAGCGATATTTTAGGGCATTATTTTACATAGGCGAGCCCTGTGAAATAGTGGTGAAGGCTAGAAAAGTCTAGAAAACTCAACCTGGAGCCCAGACTGATTTGCTTGCTTACATTGAACGTTATTAAGTCTTCTTATTCATAACTTATTTATCGGATCTTATATATCACACATACCTAATATTTGTGAATAAAAAGTGCTGAAGTTCAGGCTGAGCATTGGAATGGAGAAGAAAAAATGAATGAAAAAAATGAGGCGCTGCCAGGGCCACATAAAATGTTCTATTACATTTAGAAGAACAGCCAGACTGGTTTCTTACCAGCATCTTGCAATTTGCATCAAACCTTAAACCTAAAATTGGGCTGTAGCAGGATGAGATAAAATTGAGTACAAAATGATGCAGCAATTTGCACCTAATTCTGAAAGGTTTTAAGTGTTTATATCAGCAAAAGCTGATATTGCGCTGCCTGCTCTGAAAATTAGGGTTTCTTCCAGTGGGCTCATTCCCTCTTGGTTGTGTGCAGCCAGCAAGATATGTTTATTTATATGTATATTCCATTATGTGTGTTTCTATTTTGGTTCTACAGTGTGTGGGATGTTCATGTGTGCTTCTAACTGATGAAGCAAAGTGGGCATTTCCTGTAAGTAGTGATGCGCATAAGAGATTAGGCTGCGGATGCTGTGTAGATGGTAGCGTTCCAGTCGGTTTTTTTTTCCCATCTGTATAACTGAAACATTAACATATTTCTTGCATGCAGTTTTCTTGTTAAAACTCAATTTAAACACATTACAGTAGCAAAAGCCAATGTAAAGGTAATGTCCAGTCAGTGTCCTGTTTGATCAACGTGTTTCACAGACCATAATCCAGCCGTTAAATGCCACATACCTGTAATATGTAATACCCAGTTAAAATAGAGAGAATATTTCCGATAAAAATATTTTAAAATACCATTATTATAATATCTTAAGGAGCAGGAAAGTTGGTCAAACACGTGTCATTTTGCGCCTTATCTGCTCTGGGATCCAACCACAGGAGTTTTTAGTTACTCTCAGCTTTAATCTGATCCGTGCTGAAAGTCTAATAAATACATGTATGCCGAAGGTTGTATTGTTTTATTAAGGCCTCCCAACTGTGTTTACTGAAAATGACTGACATATGGGTCCGCCCACTAAAATTCCATTCTGCCTTGTAATGCATAAGGACTCTGCTCCTCATTTGCTTAATGTTAAAGGAAGTAACCAGTCGTCACGCTTCACCTGCTCAGGTGTGCTTTTAAGACGAGTGCTTCAACTTTCTTCACAGTCACTCTTACCTTCTTTTTGAACCTGGAGCAACCGTATGAGGCTCAGTAGCCTAATAAATCATCCAATATGGTGTGTGGTGGATTTGCGTGTTCAAGAAATACGCTTTACATGTTGAATATTCTTTATATGGTGAGTATTTTCTAGTCAAATGCTTTACTTAGTTCCTTTGTAATCAGCTCTCTGGAATGTACCTGTTAATTGTGTTATCATAATGTTTTCAAACTGAAGTATACTTTTGATAGAATTAAAATATTATTATAAATAAGGAGACTTGTAAGAATGACATTCAGTCGATTAAAGCAGAGTACTGATAAGAAAGTATGTACATGCTCTCCGACCATTTTACCATTAATGTTACTTGATTTATTTTATATGTTCTATTACTATATAAAACCTTGTTGTCTGTATCTTTTATTTAAATTCATACTCTGCAATTACTAAATATCTAATGACAAGAGATCAATTATATGTATACACTTACATCTACTTCATTAGTGTTTCTAGACTTGACTTATTGTACTTTTTATCAGCTCAACTTGCCATCTAAAAGCACTTTGTAGTTCTACAATTACAGACTGTAGTTCAACACAGATCTGTTTCTCTACATACTTTGTGCCTTTTACTCTGTTCTCTAATGATCAGAATTCCCACAGGACCGGCACAGTGGAGGTACTATTTAAGTGGATCATTTTCAGCTCTGCATCAACACTGATCTTGTGCTGGTATGAGTGGATCAGACACGGCAGTGCTGCTGGAGTTTAAAACAATGTTCACTCACAGTGCACTCTATTAGACACTTCTTCCACATTGCTCCACCTTGTAGATGTAAGGACAGAGACAGTAGCTCATCTATTGCTACACAGTTTGTGTTATGCATCCTCTAAACCCTCATCAGTATTCACAGAATGCTGGTGGCCTGATATTTTTGGTTGGTGGAAGATAGTGGGCCTAGTGTGTAGGTGTGTGCGCCCTCCGATAAATTGGCACCTAGGGTGCTTGCTGCCTTGCACCAGATGCAGCAGTCTAGGCACTGGCTCTTCCTTGTCCAGGATTAAGTGGTTAAGAATGTGAATGTGTGTATTTACAAACTGCTCACAGCAATTAAGGGATATTTCAAAATGAATATGAAGCAATTAAAAAAAGATACATTTGATTTTAATTCATTAAGCAACATGATCAGCAAATGAAAAGTCAAAAAAAGTTATGGTGATTGAGTAGCAAGTGATATATTTATGGAGGTGAAGAGAAGCATGTCAAAATGGACAAGAGTGCCCACACATTGACTGTTCAGTAGGCTGTATGGTCACCCATGAGCTCCAAAACACACTAACAGTGATGTGGCGTGGGCAGGATCAGATTGTCCAGCAGTTTTTATGGGATCTTTTGCGTATTCAATTTGAATTATCCACTCATTTTTGTGAGCATAATACAAAAAGAGGAAACAAATGACATATTACTACTGTTGTAGTTTTTTGGTTGTCCATAAACTTACACAAATAATATCGGAGCCAAAGCTGACTTGACTATATCTCTTTAATCCTATGAAGCTAGTGAGTGTGATCCTGATAGCAGTGGCAGTCTATGGGAAATGGTACGGTCTGGTTTCCAGCTTCCAAGTGATCGGAGCCATCATTGGAGTAGGGGTCTTCGTGTTCTTCGTGGGAACCTTGGGTCTATGTGGAGCCCTAAAGCATCACCAAGTCTTCCTGTTCTTCGTATCCTCTTTCTGCTAAATTGGAGTGGCTAAATGTTCAATATATTCATGTGTACAATATACCAGCCTGGTAGATTTTAACCTTAACTGTGCAGTACATGTGCATTCTTTTCATAGTGTTCATTGTGCAGTTTTCTGTTTCATGTGCATGTCTGGCTATCAATAAGAAACAACAGGTAAGCAAAATGAGTATATTACTAACCTCAAAATGATTCTGTAATCCGATCAGTGTTATTGCTGAGGTATTTTTGAAATGAGTATAGATACAGAAGTCTGTAAAATTACATTTAATTGATTGTTAAATCATGTTTCACACGATACTAATACTACCTTCTCATTTGTCATTTCATCTTCTAAAAATGATTATCCACACCATTTTGATTAAAGTCAGAATTATCCACAAAAGCTGATCCAAATGTTGTGAAGTCAGCAGAGCCACGAACACAACAACTGTCAAAAATCTAGCCTTTTATTAGTGCCAAAACACTGGGAACTAATTCAAATAATGTACCTGAATAGAGGTTGGACAGCTAATCAGGCAAAGAGATGGTGAGGCATTGGTGTCATTTTTGGCTCAGAAGTGGAGACAAGGGTAAAGCATAAAAACCCCCAAAAATGCCCTATGTTCTTCAGATGCTCAACGTGTGTCCCAGTAAGATCATGCCAGTCTAGGCATCAAGCAGGATGGGTCCCTTTTTAAATCTTGGTATTCCCAAGGTTTATTTCTTCCACATTTTTCCTTTCCACTGTTGCCCTAGACTTGCTTAATTTGGGATTGGCCTTTTAAGATAATATATTATTGTTAAGCTGCTTTGAGTGCACTATCGTGAATAGCGCTATGTAAATAAATTTGACTTTGGAAAAAAAAAAGTTTCATCATGAATCTTGAGCAGAACTACAACGCAAGTCCCGAAACTTCAATACAGGCACCTCATTTCCCATAATTCCCCAGCTTATTTCCAAATGCATTCAGTGGGAATCGGTTTCTTTTGGTTATTTGAGCAGACAAGGTATTGTCAACTCATGATTATATGCTTTGGCCACTTATATATATATATATATATATATATATATATATATAAAACACCTAGCAAAAGTCCCTATTAGAGCAAATACATTACAGTCATAAAACAGGAATAATAAAAATAAGGAATCACTGACAGACCATTTTTACTAACAATATCTGGATTAAAAGTGTGTTCCTAGCATGTTGTTTCCAGTTAGAGATTCAAAAACACATAACCATGATAGCGCTGTTCAGACTTACATCTGGCCTAAATAGTAAAACCTGGTTGTTCTTGCTCACGGCAGTACCAACTCCTGGAGATGACCTGGAACAAATCTGATGCCATGCAGAAGGATGTGGAGAGGACACTAAACTGCTGTGATTTCTCAGAAGTTAACTACAATGGAACATGTGATGCTGTAAGTGTTAGGGGATACTTTAAAACGAAATATCCCCTATTTTTTGTGAGGAGTGTATTTACTATTTATTTACTCTTCATGTAAGAATGCATTGTTTTTGTATTTTGGAAAAGCACACAAACAAACAAACAGCTATATAGTTTAATTATATGGTGCTTCCGTGTCGCTGTCCTTCAACCACAGAAATGCTTTGAGCATCAGAAGTGTGATCCATGTTCACACATCATTCTGAAATATGTTGATACGGCACTGAGCTTTGTGGGAGGAACCAGCTTATTCTTCAGCTTCACAGAGGTGTGTTCACATGGCACATGAAATAATGAACCAAATGTTTTAGTGCTTCCCAAAGGATAGTTGGATATGCAAAAAGCTGTTATGAAATGTTTGTTACAGTACTGTTTGTTTTGTGTCGTTTCAGATCCTGGGTGTATGGCTGACATACAGATTTAGGAACCTGAAGGATCCACGTCTAAATCCACGAGCATTCATTTAAAAGGGATGAAAAAAGCTCACATATTGTATATTGTTTATAGGTAATAGCTTTAGGTTATGTGCAAGTACATGCTTGCTAGACTAAGCCAAAACCTTGTGGATACTTACAGATTTTGGAAAGCAGGACCATTCCAAACAGCTGGACGCACAAAATTCCCTTTGCCTTTGTATGCTGGGGCACTAGGATTACCTTTCACTGTAGTGAAGGATACAGTCCTAACTATAAAACCGTCCTCCACCATCCTTTAATAACGTGCGACTGAAGTGACAAAATGGCCAAACTAACTTAAAAGGTGTCTACATACTTTTGGCTATGTGGAGTTTAGTAAAACACAATATGTGAGGTTGGCTCACAAGAATCTGTCACGATGTATACTTGTATGATGATTTGCTTGGGGTGTCAATTGTTTATTTTTGTTGCTTTCACATTGTTGACTGTGAGACGCTCATGTAAACTCCAATTATGTAAAATAGTAAACTTTATCAGCTGTTTACGCTACTATGTCCTGGAGTTAAAGACAGATTCTCGAATACTTGCTATATTTGTTTAAGTGGACAGACTGCACAGTTGCTATTAAAATATAGAAAAGTATGTACTGAAAGTATGTACTGTTTGGGGGTGGGGGGTTACCACTAATGAAATGCTTCAATTTAGCATTTTTCTCAAATATAGATCTCAGTAACAACCATAACATGTGTGCAGGGAGTGTCCTTGATTGGCCAATCTACTGTTCAATTTATATATTTTAGCAACATTGTTAAGCAAATTCATAAGAAAAACATATAATCAGTGCAACCCCCACAACACTATTTTATTTAACTTTTTATGTATATTAATGGACTTTGGACAGGACAATCTTAATTGCCTCTATAAATGTGAAAAGTATATATAGATCTAATTTGGTCTTCCCGTAGCTGTACCTAAGCTCTGAGGTGTGTTTTTGCTATATATGTTGTGTGTGTGTGTGTGTACGTATGTCCAGAACCGCCATCTTCCCGCTTCTCTGAACATCATAACCAAAAACACACCCGAAACTATGGTTCAGCTACTTGAATGACCCAATGAATATCATTTAGTGCTGGCAGTCAACTTTTATGGGGGTATTGAACAGTTATATGGGCACTTAAAGACAAAGGAAGCCACTCATTCAGTAACAGGATTCTCTTTGGAATATTGCACAAACGTGTGGTGTCCATGCCAGCTCAAGCACATTCTTGTCTTTTTGGTAAACATGAATACATTCTGAAATGTAAGTAATTTAACTATAATGCTGATATGGTTATAAATGGGAAACGCTCCAAAACAGAAGTACTTTCACTACTGACCTCAGTTAAGTTGCAATCAAAAAACCGTTAATGTAAGAATTTGTAGTTTTATATACAGACTGCGTCTGACTGCTTCTCATTCTTTTCTAACCGATACTACTACGGAAAAACCGGTTTCTTGGAATGTAAATGCAGAAATTAAAAAGGAGCTGCTATTTTTTTCTCACCCTCACACTTAAACATTATTCCAGCAGGTAGATTCATTCAGAGCAATCTGACTTACGGGCTATCAGGGAGATGCTGTCAGCGTTCACGTGGCTGCACTCTGAACAGGATATGAGCAGGAACCTACTATGTCATTTGTTTGGATAGCGCTTAATCACAGTGATCTTTCAGAACCAGACAGACGGTTAACGGCTGAAGCGAGGGAACGCCAGCTGTCCTCAGGTCTGTTTATTATTAACAAGGAAAAGGAAACTCATTTCACTGCAAGGACATGGGTGAGAGGAACAAATATTAAAACATGAGTCCTTAAATGGAGGGGAATATAATGTTTAATAGTTTAATCCATATTTGGTTCACTTGATATGGGGTCATTCTCTCTGCCAGCCCCTTTCAAGAACCACGTCTCACGCCCCCAAGTCCTTCAGGAGCCAGATCCTGTCTGCCCTGTGCTATCAGGACCCCAGTCCCCATCCTCGCACCAGAGCCTCTTGGTATCTTCGGTGCCAGGAGTGCAACACTATTAACAGCTCTTACCAGCAGCCAGAGAGGCTCAGCATTAAGAACCAGTGCTCTACCAGCTGAGTCACACTTATGTTTTATACAGTAGCAAGATCTGTCCGTTAAGCGAAGACCTTTAAAAGCAGCAAGTTACCTCAGTGTCACTGAAAATATTCCAGCCACTAGATTCCAGTATGAATCATCCTATAAGCACTGATGAAGCAAGGTTAAATCACTGGCATACCATGGTGCATTGACTGTTTTTTTAATATTATGTGACATAGTCCTATAAGTGTCTGAATGTTTAGGATTCTTTTTGGGGCTGTATGGATAGGTCAAAAAGTCTTTGCAGTTTTAGAGAAGTGCATTCTATCAATATATGCTTAACTGACATGGTCTGCTTATTTTAAAGCCTTGGCTTTATTTGGGTTTTTTCCCCCCCATTGACCTCTCAGTCTTTTCTCCTGGGATCTAGAAAACTCTGGTACTTTTGAACACTTCACTGTGGAGACTCAAACACAGTATATACTTTAGAAAACGAGGAATTTCATTATTTCATATTAAAGTCAGTTGTTTACATGGCATCTTTCTGTGAGGCTTTTGGCTGGTTGCAAAGTAGAAATCCAATGATTGCCCAAGTCATGTTAACCCACAACTTTCCCATTATTTGATTACTCATGTGCATGTGAAGCCATTGGTTTCTGAATAAATCTGATTTTCTGCCATTATCAGATTAAGAGCATGTAACAGGTAACTCGTACCTCATTAAGGTAGGCCAAAGAAGGGTCAATTTTTTGTCACAGGGGTACGCCTTAGCTGCCTTCCAACCTTAAAACTGCCACTATTCCAAAGACATCAGGTCGAAATGTCCAGGTCAAAAGCCATGTACCCTGTGCTTCCAATTAGGCAGCCCACTCCTACAACTGGATTAAGCAGATATGAAAATGATCAAACGAATAAACAAACACATACATATAAATGATGCATGGTAATAGGCAAATGAAAACTAAACGTGTTAGTCTGTTGCAAAGCCTTTTAATCTTTACATTCATAATGTCAATGTTTACTTTTACGTTATAAATTACACAGCAGACACGCTGAAGAGTAATAAAAGCCCTTCAAATAAAATACTTTGTAACAATATCAGCTGAGCAATCAAAGTTTTTGTGTTTAATTGAAGCAATGAAACGAAAGACCAAGGTATATCAAAATGTCAGTAAAACATTCCCTGTTGTAGTTCAGAATTGTGAATCGAACATTACACAATTAAAAAAAAAGAATCAGACAGGTCATGATGGTATTTATATTGTCACTTGACTTATATAAATGGAGGAACCTTTTATATCTATTTCTGCAAAATCTCTTTCTGAGTTCAGTCCTGCATCTCTGAACAAAAGAGACCTCACCTCGACCGTCCACACTACAACCGTGTAATGTAATTGATCACAAGTCCCAGGACAGCACTAAAGTTGGCTGATAACGTCAAATTTGTTTTTAAATTCAAATGATTAAAAGACAAACAAGCACACACGCGTGTCACAGGGAGAAAGTGCAAGAGTGTATGCTTGCATGGTTAAGAGTCTGGTGAAAAGGCTGTGTGTGTGTTGGGGAACCTTCTAGAATTGTAATCGGGGTCCTCCCTTACTCGCTTCTTGATGTCGTTTGTCATCTGAGAAGGTAGAGAGCAAAAGTTTGTAATCAGCACATGCTCAAAAAGAATTCAACCAATCACCCTGACTCTTTACAATCTTAAGCTTGTTCAGTGAGAATCTAATCTAATATACAATATATTGTAATTGGTGCTTGGGTGGGGTAACAGTCTAGCACCATAGTCCTGATGTGATCTGAATTTGTTCACATACAATTATGTTGAAAATGGCCATTACATACTGGAAATATAACATTATTAAGGGGGAGGGGGAGGGGGAAGGGGAGGGAAGGAGAGAGAGAGAGAGAGAGAGAGAGAGAGAGAGAGAGAGAGAGAGAGAGAGAATAGAAGCCAAAATGAAGTGTGAATACAGTGTGAAGAATTCAACACTGCTCCATCAGTGTGCAATGTACCTGCTCAGTGTATGCTTCCTGTAGGTGTGGTCTCTCCAGGTCTTCCTGTAAGGCACTGGGTGATGTGACAGGGGTGACACCGACTGTCCTTGCTGCTTGGCTCACTGCCTCAGAAAGTGAGAGCCTTGGGCCTTCAGATTGTGCCGTCTGTCAACCAAATGGTAAACACTTTTAAAAACTTGCACTGAAGCAAAACATCATAGCTACTTGATGCAGAGATTTCAAAGTGACCATTCAGTGTGGGTGGAGCCATTTATGAGAAGATGAAAACTTTGTTTCCAGCATTACTACAAAGAACCCTTCTGTCAGACTGGACTGGGCAACTATTGCTGGGATGATCAACACCCTGTTGTTTAAGGTTTTTCTACAGAGACTCGTCACTGCTGACTGGCAGCACCCATTACGCCTTGTTGCTTAGCAGAGGCTCTTATTAAGGCTCTTCTTAAAGTTCCTGAGGTCTTTACTCTCAAACATTTAATTTATATCCAAAATGGCAATTACGAGAACAAACTGCTCACTTGCAGTCTAATACATCTCAGACCTAGACATGGTGTAAACAGGCAGTTTTGTTAGTTGATCCGTTAATAGTCATAACATTTTTGGATCACTGCAAGTGAAATAACGAGGCTGTATCTGCTCAAGTGAACATTTGTGTGCCCCATGATGGACTGACGCCACATCTTATTTCCTTGCATCCTGTGTTGCTGGTTAGGCCCTGGCTCCCCGTGACCCTAAATTGGATTAAGTGAGTATACATGAATGAGTAGCAAAGCTTAAGCATGGACACTTGTTTGTTCATCAAAACGTAAGCGTGAGAACTCCACCCATAACAAAACATATGGATGTTCAGAATTAATCTGCTACGTTCAGTGACAAATGTTTTATTTCAAATAAACAATCCAGATTTGTTATCTTAAGAGCTGGAGTGTATCGACATTCTGCTCACAATGCAATCCACGATACAAAGTTCACAATTCAATTTACTAAATAATCGATTATGCAATTGATAAATTCCTTTTTGTTTCTGAAGTATAAACCAGACAAAGTTTGCTGTATTTTCAGCAAACAGTCCGACATGCTTCAATTTTGGCGTTTCTACAAACAACCACACAATAAAATCACAGAGTAAATGGAAAAATGATACCTTTCGCCGCTTGGCAGGCATCCCTTGCAAATAAGCATCAGATAGAGGAGGCTGAGCTTTTATCTTCCTCTGGGTGAGCAGGTCCTGATGGATTATGGGAACCCATTCCTGCAATCAAACGTAGTAATACCAATAATTTGTACTTTACTGTTTGCTTCAAAATATAGATATGCTGCAAGTAAGAAACAACATATTAAATATTCAACCCTTGTTGACAATAAATCATTATTTTACAGCTGGCTGACTACGGCTATTCTTTTTATGGTTAAGTGTGCATGGGTTGTGTGGAGTGTGATGTGCAAATGTAATTGTGCTCTGAATGGGAAGCCTGACCCAGCTGGACCATTAGTACAGAGCGCATATATACACACACACACACACACACACACACACACACACACACACACACACACACACACACACACACACACACACACACATATTTTCATGCAAGATATTGGATGCTTTTAAAACAATGTAAGAAAATAAAGCTGAACTACATAGCCAATATGCAACAGTAGATCAGGCTACATTTACAGTACTGTGACTTTGAACCCTCACTCCATAATCCTCCACCACTCTTTATTCTAATCTTGGTAAGCTTCAGCACATCTCAGCCTTTTCACCCTGTTCCCCTTATAAATGTGTGGTTGCTTGGCTCAGAAAAGACCACTCCTAATCAACCTTCTTCAGACTGGAAAAGGGTAAATTTGGTATAGTGATGAAGCTGCCAGATGCTGCTATTGCATATAAGTGTAAGGGGTGGTCACACTGACTATCTGTCACTGCAGCCTATGGAAGCTGTTTTTCCTGATTTATTCTGTTTTTTTTTAATACTGCATACACCTTTCCTTTATGTTTTGGTTGCATCTTGATAAAGAGACGGATAACTTATAAGGTCATTATACCATTACTAAAACAAACCCATCTATCTAATCTAAAGACTTTTGCACAGTACTGTATGCTTTAGTATTATATTTATTTCATTAGAACAAAAGACAAGAATTGTTGACCAGCAGCTTCAGTGTCACAATGGCCTCAAAAGAGAAGTATTTTTTCCACTGGCACTATAAAAACATGGAAATGCTACAGGTTTGTTAACCGCAAATTAACAGAGGGAGTTAATTAAAAGGATAAAAGCAGACTGTAGTGCATACAGGAGGTAAAGCAGCTGCCCAGGCCTCAGCTTCTTCTCCGAGCTCTTCTCCACCCGCAGCTTCATCCGTCTCTCCAGCTGAACCTCCAACTGCCCCTGCCTCCTGGGAACTCTCCATAGCTTCCTCTGCTGTGGTGGCTGCAGCTGGAGAGGGGGAGTCATCCATCTGAGAGCACCAGAGAGAGGCAATAGGTTGTCAAAGAGACCAGACACAAAGTATATGAAAATCCAAACTGAACCCATGACCCAATAATTAATTTCTAAGCAAACAAAGACAAAAATATACCTCCACAGGGTGCAGTTCTGACTCATGCATGTGGACCTCTGCTCCTTCTTCACCCTGACAGGAAATGATAGTCATTTTTAAAGTCCCTGATTAACAAAGCTAAAAGAATTATCTGATCAATCCTGCATCAGCTTGTGGAATGTTCTCAGTCTGCAGTGGTAAATAAGAAACTAAGATCCAGTGATGGGTATTAAGTAGGGACTGCGGTAGCCTAGCGGTTAAGGTACTGGACTCTGGGTCTGATGGTCCAGGGTTCAAATCTTTGCCAAGGTGCCACAGTTTGCCTTAAGCAAGGCCTTTAACCCACTATTGCTTGGATTGTAAAACTGTATCAGTTGCAAGTCGCTCTGGAACAGGGCGTCTGCTAAATGCCGTAAATCTAAGTACACCTCACACCTGCTGTTCATTTCATTAGTGACACTTACCAAATATACTGCTCACAAAAATTAGGGGATACGTCTTTCTTTTTCATTCACTGCAGTGAGAATTAAATCAGTTGTGCTTCCCCTGCGAGGCGGTGTTTTTTTTAAGTTGCATTTTTTGCGGGATGCAAACTTTACATCACTCTCACAGACCCTGGAAATGTCCCACATGGCAGACATGTTTGTTTATGATTTGCTGCCAAGTGCTTGCACAGTGTAAAGGAAACACAGGGCCTTTTTGTGCTGCAAAGTACCGCCGATCGATCATTTCGACAACCACTAAAGCATATAGTTCCTGTGTTATATAGGCTACCCGAGTCCACGTTCCTGTACTTATGCATGCATGTCTCAGTTTAATAAGGCTATCATACCTGAGTGTGGACAATGTAATGACGAATTTGCTCCTCTGTGATGGGGATGTGCTCCAAAATGACCTGCAGTCTCATAGTCATCATACTGGTCAACCAGCTCACAACGCTAGGGTTTACCTCTGCTGACATGGTCCTCTGGTCAAGAAGAGAACAAGATCAAATAACTTAAAACAAATACAAATAACTACGGCGTGTCGGAGAGACAATAAAATACGAACAATGCGATTGTTGATGACTGCTGTAAGAGCACCCTGTTCTCCCCTCAAACAATACAGGTTGAGGGCCAAACACTCAAACAGAGCATGGTTACAGAGCTGCAGCAAGCGTGGTCCAAACGTGTGGTCTATAAAAGAAAACAGATGCAAGTATATAAGCATTCATGATTGTACTGTAGACGTAGATTGATATCACTCAGGTTCCTGAGTTCACAGCCCATTGACCCTGACCCTATAGGTGGGTTTTCTCAAGTAACAGAAACAGGATGTTGACCAGAAATAACTATAATCACATAGTCTTTTAAGACTACTGTAATGTAAATATCACAAGAAAACTGCATGCAAATGATACGTGAATGCGTCCAAAGCCTGAACTGTTATACACGTGATGAACCTTTTTTTTATTTATGGAAATGTAATGTCCTGTTATTGGAGGTTGGATAAACCGGTGTTAAAACACCATCTGTGTTGAACAGTGTGTAGTTCAGGTAAGCTAACGAGCAGACAAGCACAGAGTACAGTAAGGTAGTTACTTATATACATGCACACAGACACACACACAGGACAGATTTGTGCTCTTAAACTCTTAAATCCCACCTCTGTTCGTGGGTTCACAGCATTGACTGGCTATTGAGATCAACAGCTCTGTACAGCCTCAACGTCACAAAAGACTAGTACCCATTTAAATGCATTATGATCTGTAAGATGGTTTAGATCTGCAAGACGTTGATAAAATGGAAGTTACATGGAGCATACCTGTATACTCATGATTAACAACAGGTCAGAGTCTGAGTAGATAAAGCCTAGGCTGAATGAGAAAACCGTCTGAGAACTGAATGGATTTGATAGATTTTTTCAGTTTTATACAGACACACCTGTGCACTGCAGAATGTGTGTAGCGATAGCTGCAAGTTGCTGCCTCAGAAATGACCGGTTGGTTTGAGTGATATCAACTCCATCCCGGACTGTAACTGTTGACTAAGAGAAGAGTTAGATGAGACAGATAAATATATTACACAGTAAACATTTCAATAATATTGACAGTTAGCAGGGCCACCTCACAGCTCCAGAAAACTGGGTTCAAGTATAAACTGAAGTCTGCATGTTCCTCCCATGACTGTGGGGGATCCCTCAAGTGTTGTTTGTGCTATTAATTGGCATCGCTAAAGCGTCCCAGTAAGTGAATGGGAGCATCTTATTCCAAGATAGTCATGCCATATGCTGGGGTAGTACTATTTTGTTGTAGGATAAACCCCTGACCTATTAGGAGTAGAACAGGGTGTACTGCATGATGCTGCAAAATGCTCTGGTAGCCCTTTCGATTCAGGATGTCATTATCTCATCATTACAACAGCTATAATCTCTGACCTGTAGTAAAGTATTGTTCTAGAGGGTGTGCTGGTAGATTGTGTTCCAACTCTGCTTTGATACAGACAACAGGACTGATTGTAATAAAATGCATTTTCAGCATTTCATATCCTAACCTGTTTTTAAGCAATAATTGAAAAATGTCAGTAATAGCAGTAATAATTAGCATGGTGCACTTACGAAGCTCTCTGTGATGTATCCGTCAAGTTCACTTATCAGGTCATCAGCAGCTGCCTTTGGTTGGGACACAAGAAAACATGTCACGGGAGGAAATAGCAAAACTAATGTTTTTTTCCCCCTTAAAACACTACTATATAGATATCTAAGTGAAAGCAGTGAGCTTTAGCATATGGTTGGGTGATCTGCCAAAAATAGCTTTTTTCCAGCATAAATACGATCCAAGACATTATCACAACCATATCACGCTGGTTTTTAAGAATAACCTTGAGCAATCTGCGTTAACTTAACAGCCCTAAACATGATCACTGACGCCAACATTTTCGTGAAAAAGAACTAAGGATAAAATACAAGATTTGGAGTGACATACTGAGATGTTAGCCTCAGTGGGTTCTCTGCCCTGCAAATAGTGCTCTGTGAAGAACTGGGTAATCTGTGGCTGGATGCGGCTTAGTGGCTGAGCCTGACCGTGGAGCAGCAGCACCATGTCCACCATGGAGAAGTTCTGACACACAAGAGTCAAGAGATCTCCAAAGAAACCTGAAAAAAGGAAATCTAGTTTAGCCAGTGAAAGATTATCTATTTAGTTTTATTTAATATCAACAGCAATGGCTGTTTCAGACACACACACACACACACACACACAAGGTTACATCATGATCTTAGAAACGAACTCTGAACAACAAAGCGGTAACGCTAACAAAAGACCAGTTAAAGCACACAGACATGTAATCAGAAACAGGCTTACCCATGGCTTCTCCTGAGCTTGGGGTAAAAATGTTGCTGGTCTGGGAGAGTCTCTGAATGAACTGAGCAATGGTCTCGGTGTTGTTCTGAGGAGCACCTAGGGAGCCCATCATGGTGGAAAGTACCCCCTGTACTATGCCAGTAAAAAGCTCTGTGTTCAGAACGTCCTCAGCTGCAGCCCCTGCCGGCTGAGATTGTGCTTCGGCGGTTGGAGGAGTAGGGGCTGAGGGTTGACCTGTAGGGGGATGAGTGTGGGTCTGCTGTGAGGCCTGATGAACAGAGAAATAAATTAGCATTAAAAAAAGATTTGGTTTTGCAGCAGGACAAACTGACAAAAATGATATGCTGTTTTAAGATTTATCTAGTTCTTGTGTCGATTTTCAGGAATTTCTGTGTACAGTACATGAAATAAATTGTACTGGTATCTGGAGTTCTATAGTTCAAGAGTTTGTTTGATCAAAACCTCCATTTAAATTCAGTTCAAACACGAGATAAGTATGTTCCAACACTATGTGAAGTATCTATTTAAAATGAAGCAGCAGTAAAAAGCCACAGTGATTGTTTTATTGCTTTATTCTAACTGGCAGAAATCAAACAATGTCACAACATACTTGAGCGCATGTGTATGATTTTTCATTGCAATGGATCAATAAAGGGTCTTAAGTATTTGCTTATTTGAATTCAAACACTGACAGGTAATGGACTGTCTACAATTCAAACGTGAGCTGGATGTGCTATTAATTATCTAACTATTAATAAATACAAGTGCATATGAGTGCAATTCCAACCTGGACGAACTCAGTGATGCCTTGAATGAAGGCAGGTATTCCTGGCATATTGACAGTGGCAGATGGAATTGATCCTGGAGCTGGGCCAGCAGCAGGCATTCCTCCACCCAGCATAGAGCCCAGGAGCTGGTCAAAGCTGCCGCCGAAAGGAGAGCCCTGAGACGGTGCTGGTGCAGCTCCAGGCTGGGCTGAAGAACTGGCAGAGGTGTTGGTGGACTGTGTGGATGCTGAGTCACCAGAGGCAGGTTCGGATGCCGGAGGAAAGGTTGAGAAGGTTGTGGAGGAGGTTGAAGATGAGGATGTAGTGGTGGGTGAAGAGGAAGATGAGGTGGAGAAAGTGAATGTGTGAGAAGAGCTGGTGGTTGTGGCCTCACTGGCTGTAGAGATAAAAGAAAGTAAAGTGTAGAGTAATGCTTATTGAAAGAATGCATTGTTTACTATTAAAGGTAATATAGGTACTGCATTTAAACTTACTCATCTGACCAGAAACCCCTGCCAAGAGCTGACCCACCAGTCCGCTGATCATCTGATTGATAGCAGCTGGATTTATGGGCGGAGTCTGAACACATCAATACACAGAAAGAGAGTAAATCATAGGTTATGCATGTAATGTGTCTAAAGCATGTTCACCATTAACGGCAGCCCGAATGAACCTTGCTGTGCAAAAAAAACGGTCTTCTCTATTTAGACACCTCTGTACCAGAAGTGTTCGGCAATATTCACAGGGAATAACCTAACAAGACAGACTAAAGTGATTAAAGTCTGTCTGAACTATACTCTTTTAAAAACAAGTCACTCGCATGCGTGCGTGTGTATAAGGTGTGTCTGATACCACTGGACATGAGCATATGACGGTTGATCAAATTGGTAACAACAGCATATCACATGGTTAAAAGAGAGAGAGAGCTTAATTGACTTAAATGAGCTTGAGAAGAACTTTAACTGGAAGCCAGTAATGTAACTTTCAAAATGTAAGTTTAAAATTTTGCATGCAAATGCTAACAAAGAGGTAATTTATAGCTTTAACATAAAAGTATCTAAAATAGAGATACACGGGAATGTTCTTGGCCGATTACAAGTTTCTTTCTGTCTAAGAATTATGAATAACCGATTACAAAAACAATTGCTACAGAAAGACAGCTGGAGCTGTTGGCTTGTACCTGCCTCTATCCTAGCTTTAGCTTTGTAGCATTGACCACAAACACTGCAAACTTGCTTAAACTGTACTTTAGTACTAACCTTAAGACTACAAGTAAAATAAGTATAAGAACAGACGCTGAATCCACACCACTCATGCCAGAGTATTTCACAGCATACACCAGCCAAGACGGTAAAGTCATACATCCTGTTGACTCTTTGGGGAAAAATACCAGGCATAAATGGCAGAACAAAATGAATGAACTATTAATGCTATTAACTAATAAAACCACATACAAACAGATAATATCTATTATCTATTAGTATGTGTATGTGGTAGATCTAGGATTCATTATCTGTTTGTATGCGGTTTTATTAGTTAATGCACAAAAACCCAAATAAATCATCAAGCCACGTGCTTAACTTTGAGACCAGGAAATAAACACGGAGCAGCAAAGCTTTAAGTGTTTAAGTTTAAAGCCCCTTATACACATGAACTGAACTTTAAATTAATATTAGTCAAAGCACTGTGGTATTCATGTATGTGAATGTGTTTGCGTTTGGCATCACAAGCACACAACTGTAGGCTAAACGTGACTTGCACAATCAGTTATCTGAGGCTGATCAATCGATAACAGGTCACAGTCGCACAAGATGAAAACCGATCGATTCCAATCACCGGCCAAAAATTATAAAACATAAAATACGAATTTGAGCAGTTTAATTTAAAAGCATTTCAAGTTTATCAAGGAGATCTATAATGTTTTAATGACACTGTGAAATCTTTGTTTATTTACAACAGGAACAAGTGAAAGGGAAACTATTAGAACGTGAACTTAGAACGTGTTAGAATATAAAACCTTAACTAAACATATTAGCCTGTGAATTCTAATATGCGAGTAACACTTCAAAATAAAAATATTTATTTGGGAGAGTAGAAATTTTGTTTGGGATGGGGAGCTTTCTGGTCGCTTGCCTGACCTGGGAAAAAAAAAAAGAGTTAATGTGGGATCCTGCTAATGTGAAATTGCAATTTGTGTTGACGCAATTCCTTTAAATTCGACTGTTTAAAATCTGAGTGGCTGTAGTTTAAAAAGATGTTGCCCTTTAAAACATGTAATGTTAAGTTGCTAACCTGGCTTGGCTGTTGGCCCATTGTAGGAGGAGCAGCAGCTCTCATATTGAAGGTAGGCCCTCTGGTGGTGAAGGTAGGGCTTGCCATGCGGTGTGTGAAGGAAGGCAGGGTAAATACTACTCTAGCTTGAGGAGGGTGAGGGTGCATGGGAGGGGGAACATTGCCTGTGCCAGCAGGGCCTGTACCAGTGGTACCATCAGTCGCAGGGCCAGCACCTGGGGTGGGGGTCTGTTGTGTTTGCTGACCAGCAGAGGCAGCATTTGACATGGCCATGGCTTGCTGGGTAACTTGATTTACAATGGCTTGCATAAACTCTGGAGGTAGCCCGGGTATCTGTATAGTGGGAGGAGCACCTAGGACGGAAACACACAAATATTAAAGATTAAAAACTACAGACAACCATTTCTTCTTTCACAAATTTCGTGTTATACACCATTATATATTAGAGCAACAATGTTGTACGTCATACTGTGGTGTAGATCTAGATTAAATAACCCATGGGACTGTTGGTTTCACTCTATACAAAGAAATCGCAACATTGACCATTATATCAGTGCATCATTAAGAAAACACAGTCAAATCAATTAATCAGTAAAAGACAGCATAAACATGCAGTTAATAATCCAATCATACAATATTACACAAGTGGTCATGTGAACACCATGCTTCAATTCCCCTGATCAGATGAAGAAACTGGACTTTACTTCAGTAATCAGGTTTCTCAGCACATCTAACCCGTTCCTGCAATTTCAATTGGTTTTCTCAGCCTTTACATGCACGCAAGTGTAACCCGACGTGGTTGCCAGGTCCACTTGTTCTAAAAGATCCCAGAATTAAACAGAATTTACTTTAGGAGACACTGAAATAGAGTGTTGAGGAAATGAAGAATTTCACAATTTAAGCTTTACATTACATTCTGCTGTGAATATTGAAGAGAGTCATGGAGAGTCTGCGTTTCTCATTAGCTGAGTGCTAATTACATGTAAACTCGCTGATGAGATTAGTGACAAATTCTGATTTTCTGCAGTAATCGGAACACCGCGGCGATTGGATTATTGAAGCACGTGGAAACTTACCAGTCCATGCAGTTCCTGCAGCATTCGGCTGTCCAGGAGACTGAGCACTGCTTCCATTTTCTGAAACAACAAATATTGAAATACATGCACAGTTATTCAAATTCATATGTGTGCAGAACATGCTCCACTCATACTCGCATTACCATGCACACAAAACAAACCAACCATCGATGTTAATCTGCATCATCATCACAGGCTCCACGGTTTGATGGCTTATGCGTATCACTCTGGGCCCAGGTTGCTGAGTGCCCGTACCTGACTGCGGGGCTTGGAATTGTTCTTGTCCTTGCTGCTCTGATTGGTCAGCTGACTGAGGGGGAGTGTCTGCAGTAGGTCTGCCATTGGTCGGCACATTTACTGTGGTACCCACATTAACCTAAAATGTAACGCATCATTAAACGCATGCTAACATGAGCAAAGGCACGCTACTGCTGACCCTGAAACTCTTTGTTAAACAAAACTGCAACAGAGCGCTTCCATGCATTATTAAGTATTCATAAGTGCTGCTTATAAAGTGTAACTGTTCTTGCGTGTTAAGACTAGCTTTAAGGAAAAAAAACAAGTCACTAAAAAAGGCCCCTCCACAAGGAAGACCTATACCTGTGTTGTTTACCTGGATGGGCATGTGAGGTACTCCACCTGGTGGCAGAACAGAGGAAGTGTAGTGAGACATGGGACGGATAACGTGCAGGTGACGTGGAGGAGCGCTGGACAAATTACAACGCAGATCACTCAGTGCCACCAGTGCGTTCCCCAAGAGCCGAAGAGCCTCTCCCACCAGGTTCAGAACATGCTGATCCTCCTCTCTCTCTTGTGTCTGCAAAAAAAATTTTTTAGTCCGGTTAATTGGACCACCGGTTATTATTATATACGTGTGATGTTATTCGCTTATTTGGACCGAGATTCCGCTTAATCGGACAAAAGAACATGTGAGCAAATAAAAAAAGAAGCCACAAGTCTCCACTTAAAGCGGATACAAAGCGGGTCAGCAAGATATGGGAGGATATTTAAGATCCCCAGGAGAATTTATGCTTTTATCAAAGGTCAGGAAATCCGAAAAGTCTTTTGATTTTGTTCAAGTGCAGTCCGTCAAGAGAACGTATCAGATCATACTGGATAAGTTCTTCAAACGTTGACTGGAATTGAGTAAGAACTTGCTTTTTACAGTATTATTACTTCACATGCTGAGTATCTATACATTGTGTTGTAGATCGTTACGAAAAACTTGTTTGCAAATGTATTTTTCAATGAACAAAGTTGGTAAGCAACAATAGTTCTTGTTTGTACGTTTGCTATAGGTGTATAATCGCACAATAAAGGTTTAATAAATATTTAATATGTTACATAAATTATAGCACGTCCCGTCTTGTAACACAGGGCATGTTCGTTTACTCGGACCAGCCGGTTATTAGGACCAAAACGATCACGTCCCGATGTGGGATAGAATTATATCATGACCCATGTTTTGTCTTGTTCAGTCTTTTTTAAATAACCACTTCCAATAAATATTAGCAAAAACATCAGCAGATTTCCACGCAAGTCTAGAGAGTAGATAAAGAGAACCGTGGAGAGTGATAATGACAAACAAAGATATTGCTTTCAAAATCTGGTGCCAAAATCAAGACTGCTTTCACACCCAGTGTTAACATTAGCCCATGTGAGAGATGTTTTTAGTTGCTTAGATGTTACCCTGAGCTTGAATTTCCTCCATTTGTTTGCTAGTTTATTTATTTATTAGGTCACATCTATACTAGTCTGAAGCATTAATACCAAGCCAACTTGGAGCAACCAGTTAAAATAATGCATGTATTTGGAATGTGAGAGGAAACCAAAATACAGATGAACCTAGGATTTTTTTCCACTTCCAACATGGGCACCCTAAAGAAAAGACTCAATGGTGCAACCTTTAAACCATGACGCAAGCAAATTGGTCCAATCGTTTGCTATAATGCACAAATGCGTTTAATTAATCATTAACCCCAAAAGAAGAACAACAACTAGGGTGTGATCACAGGCATCTTATGTACATTCTAATATTATATTAAGTATGTACACTATATCAGTCTATGCGGTGACTGACAGTGTGTCTGTAATCACATGCATAGATAGATATAATGTACATCATTAATCATTAAAATATCAGTCATGCCACATATAAATGCTCAGCTGTGATTGTTCCATAGAATAAGCACACGGTTCATACAATCTACAGTTAGAGACTGTACTATATACACACACACACACACACACACACACACACAGTACTAAACTGGAGACAGGTTTGCAATATGCTTACATTATTGTTGTAGTCAGCAGTGGTGGCTGATTCCAGGATGGAGTGAGCTCTCTGAATGAACGGCTGGAGTCTCTCTTCTACTCTCCTTAGCTCTCCTAACATCTCGACCAACTCTGCAGGGCTTGGGTGACTGATAGGAATGTAAGAACGCACAACACAATCGAAGTTAAGATATACATCTTACTAATTTATTCAAAGTTTCTGACCCATTACACAGGAACACAATAATTGCAGAAATAAAGATAGAAGTCACCTCTCTGCTCAATCTTAGATCAAACTGGATATGAAATCTTAGCATATACCTATTCAGTCAACATGGCTAAAACATAATCCAAGTTAATATATCTAATAAACCTATGGGTTATGTATTATTTAAAGCAATCAATGCACTAAGATTTAAAAAAATGTGACATTTAAACACTCAAAGTGAAAAATGGAAACATTTGTTTTTTATGTAATGCTTGTTTATTTGTTTCAGTTTGTGTTTCGGGTGTCACGATGGCACAGTGGTTAGCCCAGTCACCTCACAGTTCCTGAGAACCTCAGTTTGATACCAGACATGGACACCACCTGTATTGTGCATGTTCTCTTGGGGTGTGGGTGATGCCGAGAGCCCAAATTGTAGCGTCTCAAGCTTTCTAAGCTTTGAGTAACAGATTTTTGTTTCACACATGAAGCTGCATCATGACGAGGGATAGATCTAGATTTTTTTTTTGCTAAACCCCTCATGCAGTTGTTTGCTCGTGTTCCCCGTGACAGGAGCCACAACACCTCAGCAAACTCTGCACAAAGCTCTAGAGCTCTGGAATGATATATTCATAAAGATGTGCCTTCTTTTTTTTTACCAAACCCTCTCACATACTCAGGTTTCAGTACTTACTAGTCAGACTGGACTAATTTTCTCCAGGCTGAGATAGTGAAGAGTTCTACTTCAATCTCCTAACGGCATTACCATTTCAGTAGCGTTTTTTTTATACTTCAGTAGTGTGTGTATGTGTGCACTTACTTGGGGCCTGAAGGTGGAGGAGGAGATGCCCCTTCAGTCTGAGTGGAGGTAGAGGATAATGGAGGGGAGCTGGGTGGAGGAGGTGATGTATCCATGGGCTGGGCGGAAGGAGAAGGTGTAGAAGTGGAGGAAGAAGGAGGAGCTGCAGAATCATCTGGAGGAGAGGAACCATCCACAGGCTGACCCTAAAATGGGGCAAGGGCAAAAGAATCAAAACTCGGCCAAACCTTAAAAAAACATCAGCTCAAATGTGTTTTGGAAAAACAATTCCACAGCTAGCTTACAGTATATTCCTTTAATCAGCATTTAGGTGTGATGTAAAAATGTTTCCAAGCTACCTCCAGTCTCTGAATCAGGGCAACGGTGTCCCTCAGCAAATTCTCAGCCAAGATCAGACGCAGTCTAGGCTCACTCTGCAGAGACTGATTCGGATCAATATGTACATTCACCGAGTTGTAACTCTGGAGGAGGAAGAGACACACACATGAAATTACTACTCGGGTGCTAAAGTTTACTGTTTGAAACACACTGCTCACAGAAATTAGAGGATATTTCATTAGGCAATGTTTATTTTGAAGCAGTCCCTAATTTTTGTGAGTAGTATAGATAGAATCTTACCCCGTTTGATGTGCTGACTCGTGTATTCCTAACACCATCTCCCAGGCCTGTCATTATCTGCTGGATAGACATCTGGGAAAAGTCATAATCAAAAGAATATCAAACATTTCCACTGGCTCAGGAGGTCTATGTTATGTGTAAAGGGTTCGGACTATGAGCTGGTGATCTGGCAAAAATAAAAAGTATCTTCAGATTACTTTGCATGTTGGTATTTAGGACTAGATTTTCAACTGAATACAGCAACTAAACTGATTTCCCTACTGATATAAATACAGCAGAATAATAAGAGTAGAACTGTGTCAGAGAGCTGCTAGGCTAGTAATATTATATTAAACAAACTTTAAGCAAATTTTAAGTGCATTTTGGAAACAGTTTAAAAAAGTAAACCTGTAATAAACAATAATCCTTAATGCGGTCCTGAAGTCAATAAATTAGTAGCAGTTTCCAAAAAATTGACAGGACGTAGTAAGCAGTCATGCCAATCAATTATTAATAATAGCCAATTAAAATCCTCGTTTTCCTCATTTTGTTTGGATATCATCCTCGGCCAGATAAGGTTTCATCAGTGACAACCTGGCAACAGTTACATGTTGGCTGCATTTCCATCACACATGTCATGTTGCTTTTGCATATTTTAAGGGAATAAAAAACCCAAACTAAACTAAATAAACTGTCACAACTGCTGAACAGAATCCAAACCAGTTCCACATAAATAATAATGATTCGTTTTAGTCACCAGCTACAGCTATTTGATGGTATGCGTCTTAAGGTAGTTTCCACTGAACCTGGGCTATTACTGATCATGCATCTTTCAGGGTAGCAAAGTGCTTGGTTATCTAAATACGTTGGGTTGTCACTTCAGCACTACAATGTGTTAGGTATTATGATTATTGTGTTTGTATTGCCAGTTTTTAAATGTGTAATTGTGTGTGCTCTTTTTCAGATCATTCTCTGTAAACCCAAACATGAAAATCATAATTCAGTCAGAATAAGTCAGCAGTTTCTGAAATACTGAAATACCAGTCTGTCTAGCACCAACACACACCACCCTCACACTGATACTTGGTTGAAATTCAGCAGGTCAGTTGCATAATGTCACATAAATGCACGTATATGAATAAATAAACAGATTTTGGCCATATTGCTTGTAACATTAACTTAATATAATATGTTCTATATGCTTCTAACGGCACGGTGTCTGTTACAATTCCAAAAGTAGTCTTAACATGTAAAACTTAAGTAGGTGTATCTACTTTACAACAAAAAGAAATCTCCAAATAAAACTATTTAGTCTGAGCTACCCCCCTGTTCGCAGTACTTTGTAAGCCCAGCCTTAAGTAAACGTGCAGTGGAACGAACATGATAAAGGAACAGTTATGAAACAGTTAAATAAGGAAAGTATGTCCATGCCTGAATCTGTTGGGGATCCATGATGTTGACGGGGAGATTAAGCGTCCCGAGCATGACGTAGCTGTTGGCATTTCGATCATGTGTGGCTCCATGAGGTATACCCTGAGCGGTCGAGGAATTTCCTGCCTGGGGGTCTCCTGAAGTCCCGGCTACTCCACCGGAGCTGGATCCTGGCTGGGTGCTTTGAGGTGGGGCTCGCTCCACCAGGTGAATAACTTTACCATTAACATCTGCCAGCACAAGAAAAAAAAATATGGGGGGGGTCAAATACCCGATCAACAGCTGTCAAGTACTGAAACGTTTGTAACATCTAGGACTGTCCCAAGGGACCAAAAAGTAAAACTGCAGCTTCATGGTCATTGTACTGGCTTGTGGTAATGAACTGAGCTTATGTTCGTCTCTGATCATGATCTTTGGATAGCAGCGTAAAGCTTAAGGTAGCATGTTTGTTTGTTTATTTATTTATTTATTTAAAGTCAATTTCGGCATTAATGTCTATTTATGACAGCCATAAAGTTACATTGAAACTAGTAAGACATTCAGCTTGGGCCAATTTAGCATAAACAATGAACCTAATGCAAGTTTTTGGGCTGTGGGAGGACACTAGAGCACTTGAAATAAACACGTATGGACAGCGAGCACATGCACACTCCACACACCCTTATAAAGAGCCTATTTAGTGTCAGGACTAGGCTTGTGATGATGTCAAAGCGTCATGTATTGAAAATAATCTTTTGCTTTTAATAAAGTTGCTCGTTATTGGTTGATACTCAAAGTTTAATCACTGGTAACATTAAAATGAGTTGCTAATAAAATCTCCCCTCATCAGGTTTAGGATACATCTCAAGGACTAAATAACTGTGTGCACAACCAGTTCTAAACAGGCCTTTCAATACAAACAACAGAAAGAACTCACTGTATTCTGTCAGAGTTTTCTCATCTTGAAGCACTCGACCCTGGTAGATCAGCCTCTGCTTATCAACTGGTATCCCAACCGAAGGTGAAATATGCTCTTTAAACTCTTTCACTGTGATCTATGGAATACGTCAATAACGTGAATAATTAGGATCCCAGGCATTTTAGACAGTTCCAGCTGAAAAAACTATATATAAGAATCTAACAGACAACAAGGACATGGAGTATCTATGATACCTCTGAACATCCTATCAAAAACGGGTTACTGGAAGCTCCTGATAACTGGCACCCAGTGACCCCCAATAATACTCAAAATATAGGCATTGTATTTGTAATATTGTATATCACAACAAAATCAAAGTGCACATATGCAGTGAAATATGTGCTGAAGCACACGTTAGAGCTACGTTTAAACATTAAAGCAGTAAAACTATAAACATCTGGTCAGATATAAATCATAGAATGGACAAAGAAACACTTACCTGAGCTCTTACAGTATAACTTCTGCTCTGCGAGTCCAGAGTTTTTACAGTAACGTCTATTGTACTGTTTTCCTGCTCCTCCATCGTACCGACAGCCCAAACAACACCAGGTAACTATTAGATCAAAGCCGTTAATTCGTGGTTCATTTCCCAGAATATGAAGCTGACACACAGTATCCCAATTCTTTGAGTTAACAGATGTTACTGCTAGTCAATAAGAAATGGTTATGAACTAGTATATGTCTGTATCCGAGAACGTATGACAAAACATTAACTAGGCTGCAGAATGTGCACTCAGTTCACCTGTACTGACTCACTGCTTCAGGTACTTAGAAACAAAACAGAAAGAGCACAGTCTTTCTAGAGCTTTCTTAAATGCCCACAAGCTTGCTGTAGGCTGGGTGATTACAGATGTGAATTTGCAACTGACTGAAGCTGACAATTTCCAGCTCTGATGACACAATTATCTTAATTCCAAACTCAAAACAAAGAAAGAGTTTTTTCCCCTTAAGAACTGCTTATTATTCTATCAAGTGTATACTTCACACTTTAAAAGACTGATAGTTGAAAGAATGCTGTATGGTGGAATTAATGCAAATGAACCCTGGTTATTAAATTGGTTACATTCAGCATTCCTATAACCCTGGTGCTGTTCAGCAAACCAGCGAGCATTTACTCTAGTGTTGATCTTAACTGAGCATGTCTCATTAATGGAGGTCAAGGAGACTAAAGAAGAACAAGAAAAAAAAGGTGCTACACGTGGATTACCTAAGAGCAGTTGGGCTGTTATGACAGATCCAAAAAGCAAAAATGAGCAACTACTGGTACTAAGAAGACTTGAGCAAGTATGTGCCCAGGGGAGCAGTCGTGTTCTGGCATGGCACAAAGCAGCCGGGTATACCGGGAATACACACTAGGGTCTGCCCTAGGTGGGAAGCCAGTTCACTGCAGGGCTGAATAGTGGTCATTTATGCAACACTAGAAGATGATCCTGTCTGGCCTTCCCCATTTCAGACACCCAGGACCCTGTTTTAGCAGGCCAGCATATTTTTTATTTGAATTACTACACTGCTCACAAAAATTATTTACGTCCCATTCGACATTTATTATCCACAACTGCTGTCATTAATTGGTATTCATGGACTCACTACGTCCACTTTACCGCGATTCTTTGTAACTTGTAACCAAGTTCAGTGTCATTGACAATTTGATTAACGAACGAATTAAGCATTCTGCAATAGCCAAATCCAACCTCTATCTATATCAACCTACAATCTACATCTGGGCTTCTCTATTCTTGAGCCCAAATTATAGAGTCGACTCCGATTCTGAATCTACGTGTTGGGAATTGAGGCCACTGTAATCTTACCAGCAGCCAACAAGACACAGGATCGGAATTATACAAGCAATAGCTTGTAGTTAAAGGCTATTGATGGCCGATTATTAACTACTAATCAATATCGGGTTTTTTTTTAATTCACTGCCTCTGCGCGAGACTCAAACCAACGGGGGCGTATTCGAAATATTTGGAGTCGACTCTAGTACTCAACGCCTGAAAAGAGAGAATCGATTCATTTTTGACCACAGCCAATCCTACTGTTAATGGCAAGACTTGACTTGGTAGTTATTATTATTAATACTAATCTCTTTAATTAGCTGTACTAGATGACTGCCAACCCGATGGTGTAGTGTATAATATTCATATTATAATATTCAGCAGGTATGCTAAATGTACTCCTAGCAAATATAGTGTGACAGCGTAACTCTGGATTATTATACTAAACCTTATAACGATACATTAACTTAGACTGTCAGTTTAATCCCGGGCTTTATGTGTTAGTGTTTAAATAAACTACCTCTAAAACAACAGCGTTCCCGAACGAATCATTAGCCTGTTAGCATGGTCTGTAAAACAGCGTTTTACATGTAAGCATAGAGTTAGCATTTGGCTAACTGGATGTTTTTATGTTAACAGAGTCCTACCTTAGTCTGTTGCTTTTCTGTTTTGGTTGTTCCGTTTATTCCGACTTTTTAATCCTTTCGTATGAATTTATGTTAACACGACGACAAGCCTGACTTTAGGAAGCTAACAAATGAGTTCGTCTGCCTTCAATGCGCTTAGCTAACTAACGCTGGGCTAGTGGCGTCATCGTATAAGACACGCCCATTTTTTTCAGACTACATGTTGAGCCAAAAGTCACAGGACACGTCCCGTGCTGCATCATGGACTTTTTGCAAATGATGGCAAAACCATTTTGAGGTTTCTTTGCCAGTAAAGGTTCTTTGGACGATCGCTACATGGCTCTTTTTCTGAATTTGGTTATGAGGGATGTAAGCGTACTGTGTGAAATTGGTGATCTTTCTGGGTGTCAGTGGCTATGATCATGGGCGTGGTAGAGGTGGTGGTGGCGGGAGGGGGTTTGAGTGGACTTGACCACCCAGGGCTGGAGTATGGAGAGGGGCCCATGAACATCCTGATTTCTTTTTTTGCTCACGTCCCTGGAGTACTGGCATGGATAGGGGCCCACTGACATTGAGAGTGTACAGGGCCCAGAATTTGCTGCCACGCCCCTGGCTATGATACTGTAGCATTCCCCAGATATCAGAATGGTCAATTCCATTTTCAGTTCAAAAAATGTACCCTGTACTTACCAAAGGTGTAGCCACACTACCGTACTGCATAGCACCCTTTGTTCCCTTACACACTCGTTCCCTTACTCTTTCCCTGCCATTTGCTTGTAACCCTTATTAATCACACTTCATTTTCTATATGTTCTCAGCACTGATTATAAAAAAAAAACATCCATATATAACTATTCATAATGAGTATTGGAAAGTCTCAGGCAGGTCAGTCTCAGGTGACATGGTGGCTCAGTGGGTATCACCGCTGCCTCATAGCAAGAAGGTCCTAGATGCAGTCCCAGGGCCACTAACGCCGATAGCAACGTTAAATAATCAAAATAAACAAACAAAACAAAGACATCTTAGTTGGTTTCTCCTGTAACTGTTACATAGTCATGTTACTTTTTATATGAGTAACAGGACTGAGTTTTCAGTGCATAATACGTAAAATGTTACCACATGGCAGCCATAATGCATAATACACGGCCCACAAAATTTAGGGGCTATTTCAATAGGGGATATTTTAATTCAAAATATCAATGAGGACATTCAATTGATTTAGGAAAAATATTTTTATGATAAACAGATAATATCTAAAAAAATGTAGGTAACATGATTGAAGTTGAAGTTGAGATTGACCTTCTCATTCATAGTCAAAACATCATCAAAGCTACAAGAAAAAATGAGAGAGAACCTACTTTTGATTTTCCCATGATTTAGAAGATCCAGATGATACTTCTTACTTAACATGTTAGTTGTGGTATGTTCCTTCATTTTCAATGGAGGGAATACACCCAGGAACATGACTAAAACGTGTATTTTTAAGTAGATTTATGAAAAATATAGATGGCACAGCTGCGATATTCTGAATGGGATTTCTGAAAGATTTTATTTATTATATTTCAGAGTAATGACCAGGTTGACCCAGTGTTCTAGGTAGCCTTTAATAGTGTTTCAAATTATATGCCTTAAGTTTAAAATTGCATCACTTTGCAGGGCAAAACTGTTTTAACTGAAATTCAGTTAATGATCTATGTGTTCTGGGGACAGAAATGGCACCAATGTGGTGGAATGTCTCATTTAGTGCACTAGTAAGAGAAACATCATGACGAGATTTCAGACCACACTTAGTTCAGAGAGAGTTGGAAATGCATCACCAAGACTAATGGTCAGGATTAAGTGGATAAGACAATGAAGGAATGGTTTCAGTGGTGACCAGCTGTTTTCTCTTTAATCATGGGGAGGGTTAAAGTCATGGTTCTCTGCAGGCAGATTAAAATCATGCTTTAATGAACAACACAGTCAACAAATAAGAACATAAATACACACACAAATAATCCAGTTTATACAAATACAAAGGTAGACCTAAGGCACTTATATACATATATTTCAATATGTAGGACTACTCTCATACTTTACACTTCTTCACATAAGCTGTCATGGGCTATTTGAATAAGAAATTAAAAATCAGCCAAATTCAAGATGCAAGATTTGATCCAGCTGTTCTCCAGGTTCTTGCAAGCACAACCCAGCAGAAATCTCACTTATGAAACAGCACTGTGATATGGAAATGAGGTTTACCATGCTCTGAGCATGTTAATGATGCTAATCCTGGGATTACTGGCACATTTTCAAGGTGCAATTACATCACCCAGTGTTGGGGATCACCATAATCAGAGATTCTGGGTGCCGCTTTGGTTTAATCCTGTCACGTTTATTATCAGACCAGGTGGAGGAGTGTCATATGGGCTGCTGTGAAACGATGCTCAATTAGAAAGTTTTGTCATGTGGAAAATGAATATAGATCAATCCCAAAGCATTTGTTGGAAATCTAAGGGATACAAAAAAGGCTTTAGAGTATAATATACAACACAGCCTAAAGTTTGCGAACACACAAAGTTATAACCAATTTCTAAAATGTATCTCAATAGCAATTTTTACAATAACGCATTGTCTTAAAGCATCTTTACAACTACCTAGGCTTACAACCCCAACTGAACAAGCTTTGAGGGACAGTGGCAAAGATATATCTCAAAATATAATGAGGAAAAAAAACTTAGGGAGGATCAAGATTCAAAACGGCACCCAACTTCCTTGTACAGCCCACATGTTATACATAATACATTAAATAAATTACCTAAATATGAAAAGTATTAAATCTGCAACAGTTTCCGATCCATGGCATCCTCAATCAGCAGGGGTAGAGGGGGAGTTAGGATCCTCTGATGTGGTTTACTAGTACTGGTGATGGAAAACTTGCAATGGTACTGGATAAACAGAAAACAGATGTTAAGAACACAATTTCTAACGAATCATATTTGTGCCAAGTGTAGCATGAGACTCCGGCAGCACTAACAAGAAGTGCATAGCTAAAAAGGGAGATCCAGAAGGTAACACAGCCGAGAGAAACATCAGCAACCCATTTACCCAGAGAATGAGAATGCCCTTCCCCTTAAGTGACATTGTTAAATTTTAAAAGGAACTAAATGAGTCATGCACCTTGTTAACAAAGAAGACGTTTTATATTGCAAGATTCAATATATACATGTATATAATATTATATAATATATATTCCTCAGCTACTGTGGTGTCAGACCATGTAGAGCTTCATAAGTTAGAGGATGCATTTTGTAAACCGTGCAGGACAGCCAGAACATGACTAATATGATAACATTTTGTCACATGTCTCATTTGATCCCTCTTGGCTTTGATTGATTCTGGTTCTCCTCTTTCTTCCTATGCTGCTATAGTTCCATGCTGCGCACTGAATCATTGATTGTTACTAGACTCTGCTCTTAATTGGTATCTAACTACATTTTCTCTTTTCACTCCAAGCTTGTCTCCTTCAGGTAGGTGCTATCAAAGGAAATGCAGTGGTCAAATTAAAGTCATCCTCCAGACTGCAGAAAAGACCACCACAGTAATGGGCAATCACAGTAAACAATTTACACTGGTTGCAAAAATTAGGGTATATTTCATTTTTTAAACACATTTTTGTGACCATATATTTGTTGCTGCACAGCAAGCCTTCCTCCCCCTATTGTGCATTTTGCACCTGCACTGAAAACAGGATAAATGTTATGTCCTTATCTTGTTTTATGCACACATTCTACAGCTAAGATAAATTATGCATCTGTATTTGTTTAAAATTGTGTCTTGAGCTTCTGTACAACTTAATAATTGAAGGTGATTCTGATTTATGAAGCTTACTTAATTAGGTATATACAGACAACGCACATGCAAAACATAATCAAATATTATTGTGTTACTGCTTGCTGTCACTTAACTGAGTTAGTTTAGATGCTAATGAGGACCCATTAGGGTGTATATGTATGTATGTGTGTGAGAAAAAGAGTTAGAGAGCTGGAGCTACAGCAGTCTGTGTGACTGTCTGGAGAGCCTCCCATCATGAGAGAGGCTGCTGGTAGTGGCATAAGCTTCTTTCAGCCTGTCCTACCAGTCCTCTAACCAGCAGATAAATGGATAACAAGACTACAAACCAGTCATTTTCCCACCTTCTATGTTTCCATGGCTCATAGTGTCCGAGTAGCTTTGTGGCATGTGCCACAAACGATGAAACGATGTCACTTCAGTAAACACGATCCTTTTAAACAGGTCACTATCATCCAACTTGACTCAAATAGGAAGTCATGATTCATCTTCACCCAGGATGTGCAGGAGGGATGATATCTCACAGCTGGCTTGGGAATATCTGGGGATCCACCAGGAGGTTCCTTGGCTGTGGCTGGGGATAGAAATGCCCGCCCAACCTTCTCAGGCTGCTGGCTTACCAGGAATCGCAGCTGGAAACTAAGACTAAAGTAGTGTCTGAATTCATACCCTATTCATAGAACAGGTATACACCATTTAATGACTGAAATACATTTTATAAAACAGGGAAGATCAGCCATATTCAGCAGAAACTTCATGAGTGAATGTGAACCAGTTGATATAGTTGTAGGTGATAATATACAGGTAGTGGCAGGGTAAACAAAGTACTACTTACAATCGGGCAACCACATACACTTACAAAGCCATTTACATGACTTACTTGGACAAAAATGTCTTTAAACATAGAAACAGGGCTGGAACAGTCTCTAGACCAAACATGAGCTAAAAAGCAAGTGAGGACACTATTGCTAAAGTAGTTAAAACACACAAGAATGACAGTAAAGATTTAACAGTCTTTAACAATCAACATTCAGACAATTGAAATCCATGGTTAGCGCACTACATTATGACCCTATATCTATGTCCATGGTGCATACTTGTTGCCACCTCCTGGACTGGAGTGTGAAGCATCTTTAATAGGATTTATTAATAATAATAATATCAACAACAATAATAATACTAATACGTTTAATTTATATAGTGCCTTTCTCAAACCCAAGGATGCTTTACATGAAGTATAACAAAATATTTATGCCAACCTCTGGCTCTGGACAAATATATTTGCATAGGCTTTTGAATGGGCTACTATGACCGCAAATAATTTAGGAAAACTAGGTAAATGGTTCAATTACAGGGTGGAGTCTGCATACCGTCCCCATGTCTGCGTGGGTTTACACCAGGTACTCCGGTTTCCTCCCAAAGTCCAAAGACATGCGTGTTAGGTTAACTGATTACTCTGTATTGCCAGTGGCTTCGCTAAGATGGCCACTGATTCTG
>JAUZST010013118.1:0-11162 GCA_034779995.1 Parotocinclus haroldoi
TCCCGTACTGGAGGTGTTAATTAGTACTCTGTTAATTAGTACTCTAGGGCTTAATCCCGTACTGGAGGTGTTAATTAGTACTCTGTTAATTAGTACTCTAGGGCTTAATCCCGTACTGGAGGTGTTAATTAATATTAATAAAAATGAATTTGTATTTTATAACGTTTAAAATGTTCTGAACAGGATTAGTTAGAATGTGAAGTTTTATTATTTTGTTGGTTTCTTATGTTAGAGATAAGGTGGTATAAACTGTGAGTTCTGTTATGGTGCTCTAGAGTAATAACGGTCATTACTGGACCAGGGTGCTTAATCTTATTACGCAGCAAAAATGCAAATAACAGTGTTTAAAAATGATGGGTGTTTAAAAATGACATCGCTTAGACACATCATTAAAGCCTTAAGGCATCGTCAACAAAAACAGAAACCTCTACGGACGGACAGAAGACTTTAATTCAGTACAGGAACGTGAGGGAGCAGAGTGCAGGTGTAAAACGTGATGAAACCACGACCCTAGATTAGTATCGTCCGATAAGAGACGGCAGGGTGTTAAACAGTCACCGTGTGAAAAAGTTTAGGCCGTGTGTTATCAGGGGGTTTTATGGCACGAGTCCAACAAATCATTCCGACAGATCCCTGCTATTAACGACGTCCCGGTTATACGTTAACCGTCAAAAACAATCTTTCATAAAGAGGGAACCCACAGCTTCTGATTGGTCTGCCTTAAACAGCACCTCATATTTGCTGACTTTGGCAGTTTGTACTTTGTTGACGGTCCCTTATCTTGTACCACACGGCATGAATGTAAAAGTGGTGAAATTCGACCGAATGCGGGCGGGAAGACCAATATATCTGAACTCGCACTCACGGATTAAGTAACAGTCGTCCGTAATTTCCACAGAGGGGTGTGGCCCGTGTCATAAGACTGACTTTCAATTACAGTATGCTCGTTGGCCAATTGAGAGAGCAGTAAAGCAGTACTTTAGTTATCCACTAGGGGGTGTAGCGACTTGGCTAGGCTCGCTCACAAACGAAATGTTGTCTCCCTTCGTAAAAGAGTGCAGACATTATTAGTACGGGTGATTTTTACGGTAGGATTTTGAATCTGCACTTTGGTGACGGCCCCTTATTATTTATTCTGTATTGTAGGCATTATATTTGGAATAAACGTATATAAATGTTCCCAAATGAACAGCGCAAAGAGCGTGAGACTAGCCAAACGCTTCCGACGTGTGAACAGCATTTCACTGCTCAGCCACTAGAGGGAGCAGCCATCTCCCGAGCCTCCGTTACAAACCGCAGACTAAACGTTCGGCCAAAAAAAAACAAAAATTGTCATTTGCGTTCCAGAACAACTTTCTTTATTTTGTCGTTTGCTCCTCCCATGTTCTGTGCCAGCGTGGCAGTGCCACACCTCCTCGTTGCTGCCTCAGGTTTGTCCCGATCAGGGAAGAGTTCCAGATAAATAACAGACCAAATAAGTTTTCTCTGTCTGGACTTTATGAGATAAAACCAATGCTTTATCAGGAGAAACCTTCGACCTTGAGACGCCAGACTCTGGTTCATCCGTCGATCTACGATATGAATCACACGACCGAAATAAGTGGGCGTGGTGGTGGTGTTTTTGTTTGTTTTTTCTATAAACAGGATCTGGGTTCCTTCGCTTCGCCTCTCGTGGACGGGGAAAAGGACAGAGGCGACAAAGCTGGAACGCCAAAGGTACGTGATGTTTAGCGAGCAGCTAGGTGAATTCCATCGCCGCTAAGCAAGCGCTAACGGTGCTCCTAGTATTCCTGCCGAAAACGCTCCTGTCCCGAGCGTTCGCAAGCCTCAGTTCCAGTACAAAAGGTCCCAGTGTCAATAGTTACCCAGTTCAGATTCCAGAACCAGTTTCAAAGATCTGTATTTCCAACACCATAAAGTCCTAGTACCAATACTCCAATAGATAAGGTTCCAGTTTCAGTACCAAAAGCACCAGATCCAATATCAAACACTCTCAGTCTCAGAACCAACAAAGGTTCCTGTAAGTACCTGATTCAATACAAAACACAGCATTTCCTGAGAAAAGGTTCCACTTTTAGTACCAGAGGTCCAGGGGACGGTTCTAAACGTTTAAAGGTAATAACAGGAACTAGCAGCTTTAGGTCCAAAGGTACCGGTTCCAATAGTGTTTTTTTTTTTTCCTTTTTCTTTCCTTTATTTATTTGTTCTTTTTCTCTCGTTCTCTCCTTTCTTTTTCTTACTTTCTCTTGCTCTTTCTGTTTTTCTCCTCATTTCTTTACTTGCATTTCTTTCTTTCTTTCTCATTCTTTTTATTTCTCTCGTTGTTTCTTTTTTCATATCCTAGCTTTCTTTGGTTCTTTCTTTTTTGTTCTTTTCTGTCTTGTCTCTCTCTCGTTCTTTTTCTCTCCTTTTTCGTTCGTTCGTTCTCTCCCCCCCCCCCTTTTTTTTTTTGTTGCTTCTTTCTTTCTCTGGTTCTTTCGTTCGTTTTGTCTTTGCTCTTTTGGTTCTTTGGTTGAAACGCTGTGAGCTGCCTTTCGATTTGTTTTTAAGGCTCGTTTTTGACTCGAGCTTCTGTTTGGGTTTGATGAGATAAGATACTCCGGCCCTGTTTGTTGGTTTCTGGACGTCTCTGCTTGTCCAGCTCTGTGACTTTAACGTTCTTTTTTGCAGGGTGAGGAAACCGTCTCCTCGAGCCCCACTAAAGGTTTCTTCCTGAGAGCTCAGCTCCCCAAACCCTCCAGCCCAATATCCACCCCTGGTCGGAGCCGGACCAGTCCCAACTCCCCAAAAACCATCTTCCCTTATTCGTCCTCCCACCAGGACTCTCCTCCCAAGTACCCCCGCCGCCTGAGCTTCAGTGGTATCTTCCGGCCACCGTCCAATCCCTCCGGCATTAAGATCTTCTCCAGGTCCCGTAAAGGTAAGGTCCCGGCTCCGAGAGTTCTCCTTTCACCTCCCGAAATCAGCATTTCATAATCCAGGCTGCTGAAACTGTTTGGGTTTACTTTTCCTTGCCACTGTTGCCCTAAGCTTTACTCAGTTAGAGACGGTGCTCCCATCGATTCTTTTTTTTTTTTTTTTTTTTTTCTTAAATTTCCCCCCTTTTTTAAAAAATTGTTATATTATTTGTCTTTTGGGCTTCCGTTCGTATTTTTGTTATTTTATTCCAATATCGTTTTTCTTTTCCTCCTTCCTTTATTCGTTCTTTCTATTGGTTTTTATTTGCTCTTTCATTCCTTTCTTTCCTGTTTTTTTCTTCCGTCCGTCCGTCCTTTCTGTTCTGTTCCTTCCTTTCCTTCTTTTTTTGTTCTTTCTCTCGTATTCAATCAAATCTCTGGATTAAACACTCTAAGGTTATTCAGGCTTGTTTTTTGGTCCGAGGTTTTGTTTGGATTTGATGAGATGAATCTTCCAGAAGCACATGCCCTGTTTTTGTTTTGTTTTGTTTTGTTTTACGCCTCTGCTTGTCCATGTCCGTCATTGAGCAGATCTGAATAACGACCCCGGCTCGTTTGTTGTTGAGCAGGATTGGTTGATCTGAGATTGACTTTGCTGAGCTGAGGTTTAGTCACTTCCTGTTATGGCACACTCGTGACACTCGAAGCAGGAAGTGCCCTGGTGTTGCTGTGGCTTATTGTTTTTATGAAACGGCATGAGGTGAGAAACTGCTTGCTGCTGAGGCTGTGCTTGATCTAGGCAAAAGTATTGGGACACCCATACGTTTTAGCTACAGGGCTCCCCGTCGCCCCTCACGGTTCCTTCTTTTACTTTTGGTTTCGTTTCTTTTTTCCCCCTCTTTCCTTTCGTCCAGAGTTTACAGAGATTGTCGTCTGTTTTCTTTCTTTCTTTGAGTCTTGTTTTGATTTGATTCTTTTTTTCTATTCCCTTTTGTGTTTCGCTCTTCTTACGTCCCCTTTATTTCTTTATTTTCTTCTTTCTTTCTTTCTTTCTTTCCTCTCTTGTTTAGTATTTTTGCTCCTCTTTCCTTCCTTCCCTTTTTTTGTATTTTATCCCTTAGTCCTTTCCTCTTGTTCTTTCTTTTCCCTTCCTTCCTTTCTGTCTTTCGCCTTCAACAGACTTTACAGTTGGCACAGTTGGCACAGTTGGCAGTTCTCTTGGCATTACCCAGGCTCGTCCATTAGACTAAACGATGTAGCTGTTTAGGATTTTTATAAACAGAGCTGGAAATGCCAGTGTGTTTAGTCAAGGACGAGCTGCTGTTTATGTTCAACTGTGTTTGGTCTGGGACAGTTATTTATAGAACTACACACACACACACACACACCAGCTCTAGTACCACTGTATTGGCAAATTAATCATTTTTTTCTTGCTCTTTTTACTTCCTTCTTTCTGTTTTTCTTTTTCTTTCTTCCTTCTCTTTTTTTTCTTTCTTTGTGTTTTTCGTTCCTGCTTTCTGTTTCTTTTTTTTTCTTTTTCTTTCTCTTTTTTTCTTATTCTTTCTTTCTCTTTTTCCTTCTATTCTTTCTTTCTCTTTTTCCTTCTTTTCTTTCTTTCTCTTTTTTCTTCTTTTCTTTCTTTCTCTTTTTTCTTCTTTTTCTTATTGTTTCTTTCTTTTTCCTTCTTTCTTATTCTTTCTTTCACTTTTTTCTTATTGTTTTTCTCTTTTTCCTTTTTCTTATTCTTTCTTTCGCTTTTTCCTTCTTTTTCTTATTCTTTTTCTCTTTTTCCTTCTTTTTCTTATTCTTTCTTTCTCGTTTTCCTTCTTTCTTTCTTATTCTTTCTTTCGCTTTTTCCTTTTTTTTCTTATTCTTTCTTTCTCTTTTTCCTTCTTTTCTTTCTTTCGCTTTTTCCTTTTTTTCTTATTCTTTCTTTCTCTTTTTCCTTTTTTTTCTTATTCTTTCTTTCTCTTTTTCCTTATTTTCCTTATTGTTCTGTCTTTTCCGTCCTTTCTTTTTTCCTCATTTCTTTTTGTTAATCCTCTTCGTTACAGTTATCCCCTCATTTTTGTGAGCAGCCCTTTGTTTTCTATATTTGCTTTTCCTCTCTTTCTTTCTTTCTTTCTTTCTTTTTATTCTTTATATTTTCTCCATACATCTCAGACCACATTAATGAGATAATTATTCACCCTGTCGTCTCTTATTTATCTCTTATTTAATTGCGATTCAACGTTTCTTTTTTTTCTTCTTCTTAAGTCTACTGATTCTTCTTATTTGTTTGATTTAATTTCTGACTCTGTGCTTCCTCTGGACTGAGTTTTAGTTCAACCATTTCTTATTTTGTTTTAATCGTTCCTAGGTCTCTTTACCGTTGTTCACGGGGATGCTAACCGTTAGCATGTAGCTGCGTGGCGCGAGCTCTAACAGGATGAGGACCAGCAGAGCTCTCAGGATAATTAATTAGTGTGAGCACTAGGGGGCGCTGCGACACCTCGTGAAGTTCCTTTTATATCGCTGCGGCTCTATCAGAGGTTATAAAGGTCATAAAGGGCTGGGTTCATTTACTTATTCATTGATTTATTTGTTAATTATTAAGAGAGGTGTTTGTACTGATGAATTATTGTTTGTAAATACTAATATTATTTACACGTTCTCTTTATTTATAGGATTCCCCCCCCCCTTCATTTTCCTGTTTAATTCTTCCCTTTGTCCTTCTTTCATTATTATTTCTGTCTTTCATCTTTTTCTTTCTCTGTCTTTCCTTTGTTTCTCTCCTGTTTTACACCTTCTGAGCTTTTTTCCTTATAACCTTTAGGGATTTTCCCAGCCACTGTCGCAACTTCCCTTCCTTATGTTATTCTCACCTTCGTATATTTTAGTTTGCGTTTCCTTTTTATCTTATTTTCTCTCTCTCTCTTTCTATATATATATATATTTGACTCCTTTGATTTTTACTTCTATACATTTATGTTCCTCTTTCTTTTGATCTAAATGGCACGTCTTTATGACTTTTAATTCTCTGCCTGTTTTTTCACCTTCTTTAATTCATTTTTCCTCACATTCGCACATTTCTTGTGTCGTTTCTTTCTACCAATCATTGCTTGTGTGTGTGTGTGTGTGTGTGTGTGTAGCTTCCGGGCCGTCCCCTTGCAGCACACCGTCTCAGAGCTGCGGTTCTCCAGGTTTCGGTCCTGATGAAGGTCGTCTCCGTTCCCTCTCTTCTCCTCCTGATACGGGCCTGCAGCGCTTCAGCCACGCCCCCTGCACAAGCCCCTCCCCATTAAACCCCACCTGTTTGAAGTCAAGCCCCACCTCCCGCCTGGTGCGTTTCTTTCGTGTCGTAGAAAAGGTCTCTTTCGTTGCCGTTAGATCTTTGTCTTTTAGTTTATTTTCTCTTTCTTTCGTTCTTTTCTGTTCGATTTTCCTGGATTGTTTTTGTCTCCTCCTTTCTCGCTGGTTTCTTTTCTTTTCGTTGTTTCATTGCTTGTTCTCCTCCTCGTTATATGTTTCTCACTGCTTTGCGATGTCACCTTTACGCCGTTGCGATTGCGTTGTTTTCCTTTCCATCTTTTTCGGTTCCGCTTCGTCTCTTTTCTGTACGTTCTCTCTTTCTTTGCACGTTCTCTAAGCCGTTTTACTTTTTTTTTTTTTTATATTTCCCCTCTGCGTTTCCCGTCGTGTCTTGTTCTATTCCGTCTTTTCTTCTTGCTTTCAGGTCCGCGGTTCGACCGAAGACATGTTGGAGAAGCTCAGCCTGACAGATGCAGGTAGGAAACCAAAAAACAAAAACGCGCTTCTTAAACTTGGAACAGTTCGAACTGTGATGAACGGAAACGTTCTGTTTCTGTTTTTTTTTTGTTTTTGTTTTTCCGTTGCGGTTCTTTGCCCTCGAGACGTTTCAGACGTTGTTATTTCTCTTCTCTCAGAGCCCGAGTCTGATATTTATACGTGTTTTATGAAATCGCATAAGTGCTACGACCTCATTCCGACCAGCTCCAAGCTCGTGGTGTTTGATACGACGTTACAGGTAACGATTCAGGCCGTGTTTGAAATTAAATTAAACCAGAATCGATGTGAGAAAGAGGAACGACGATGCTCTGTCCTGCAGGTCAAGAAAGCTTTCTTCGCTCTGGTTAATAACGGAGTGAGAGCTGCACCTCTGTGGGAAACCAAAACGCAGAGCTTTGTGGGTACGAAACACACACACACACACACGGACCTGGCGTAGGTTTGGAGCTGGTACTAAACCAAAAAGAAGCTTTATCATGTCTTTATGGATTGATTTCTTTCTATTTTTAGGAATGCTGACCATCACGGACTTCATCCGAATCCTTCACAGATACTACAAGTCTCCTTTAGTACGTCTTTCAGCCTCTTTATTCACATCTCAGGATCGTCTAGACGTTATTTTGGGCTGTTTACGTCCGATTCTACAAAACCTTGACCCCCCCAGTTGTGCCTGTGTATTAATTGTAAAAGTAAATCAATAAATAAAGCAACAGAACGCGAGATAGCATCAGGGTTGGGATTTGATCACAGGGCGAGTGCCGTAGATCATCGCAGCCCAGGCTTTATTGGCAATATATATTTTTTTAAAAAAGGGGTTTCTCGTTCTGCCGGATTTTAGACGAGGTTTTTGCCAAGAAATCGAAGCCCTGAATTAAGTACTGAATATTCGTTAGCATTGATGATCATATCTGCCAAAGAGTAGGGCCGTGTTGCTATGCAACGGTAACGAAGTACAAAGTGCGAATAAGCGAAGGTTACGATAACAAGGATCAGGGACAAAAACGAAATATGAAGAACTAAACGGTTGAATTTAGTCATGGTTACGGCATTAATTGTTATTTTGTTTTTTTTCTTACGTTCTCCAATTCTTTCTTTCTTCAAGGATGTGTTTTTTTCAGTTTTTTTTCTTTTCTTGCTTCGTGTTTTTTGTTTCACAGATGCTGCGTTTGAAATGAGCCGCTTGTATGAAAGGCTAAAAGCGTGAGGTTAAGACGGATGACGTTACACGAGGCGGCGGATCAGAGCTGTGCCGGCTACGTGTTTTTATTGATTCGTTGTGGGAAAGTTATTAGTTGTGGTCACTAATTCGTCCCGAAACGAGTATTTCATAACAATTCGTTTAATCCCAACGACCGGTTCAGGATTTAAGGTTGAATACGAGATGGTTAAACAAACCTGTAAAAACGGCGTCTTTCGAATTCCAAAAAAAAAAAAAAAAAAACTGTAAAGAGCGCAAGTTGAAACAATTACACTTATTTCTACAAGCCAGAGGCGACAGTGGCAAGGAAAAACCCCTCAAGCGTAACGAGGTGGAAACCTCAAAAGAGACTCAAAAATAAATCCAAAATCCTGTATGAATAAATTTTTTTTTTTTTTAAGTTACCTAATGAATAATTTTACAGTAAGAGTTATATAAAATATAATTCTATAAATACAAAATAAAGGAAATAAAAATATTTTTCGGAAATTACGAAAAAAAAAAAAAAAAAGTATGGCTAAGTATGAGCATGAAATGTTTCTTGAAGTGTAAGGAGTATAATTGTAATAAATAGAGTATGATATTATTATAATGAGGATAAGAATATTATACGTAATAAATGAGAACAATGTCGAGAATGAGTGAGTATTAGTTAGTGTTTAGGTTGGTTTTATTTTGGGTGGGTGGTTTTTTTGGGTTTTTTTTTTTATCCTGAATAAAAACGCTGCTTAAAGTTTAATAAAAGTTTATTTCTGGCGTGCTTTTATCCGACGGTCTGAGCTGAGGGGGATTTGCTTTTCTCAGGTGCAGATTTACGAGCTGGAGGAGCACAAGATCGAGACGTGGAGAGGTTAGGATTCACGCTCAGTCTCTCCTTAGCGCTGGCTTTGTGTAGCTAATGGTTTTTTTTTTTTTTTTCTTCGAACAGATCTGTATTTGCAGGAAACCTACAGGCCTCTGGTGAACATTTCGCCGGAAGCGAGGTGAACCTTTTTTGGGTTTGCGTTGTTCACGGCTGTTGGTCATTAATCTTGTTCTTTAAAGGCATGAGTTTAACCTTAGCTTCCTGTCCTAGCCGCGTTTTTAGTTCGTGCATAATGACCATCTCTGGCGCCCTCTATAGGAGGCCACGGAGCGCTGCGGTGATATTATTATTTTACTTTTGTCTTTTGTTTTTTTTCTTTTTCTTCTTCAGCATCTTCGACGCCGTTTACTCGCTGATCAGGAACAAGATCCACCGCTTGCCCATGATCGACCCGAGCTCGGGGAACGTCCTGTACATCCTGACTCACAAGAGGATCCTCAAGTTCCTGCAGCTCTTCGTAAGTCGGGATCGTCCGGCCTGTCTAAATTTCAGACGAGTTATTGCTTGCTTTAGCGAATGTTGCTCGTTCTGCTCTGTCTCAGGTTAGCGAGATGCCCAAGCCGGCGTTTATGAAGCAGACGCTGAGCGAGCTGGGCATCGGGACGTACGCCGACATCGCCTTCATCCGCCCGGACACGCCCCTTATCAGGGCGCTGAGCGTGTTCGTGGAGAGGAGGGTGTCGGCGCTGCCCGTGGTCGACAGCTCGGGTAAAGAAAGCGCCGACACGTCTAGCCCGGAGAGACGGGATCAATTAGCTAATCAACTAACGACTTTTCCTTTCATCTCAACACAGGCAGGGTGGTGGATATTTACTCCAAATTTGACGTCATAGTAAGTGCTCAAGCTTTCTGTGTTCAACTTGAATAACTGCGCGGGTTCGTTAAGTGTTCGGCAGTTAACGACTAACGAGCAAGCCCCGCTCGTTTCACCGTCACAACGAACTAGGATCCGTCTTAACTCTGCCCCATAACAGACGATAAACGGGGCGGAGTCACAAGCAGAGGTGGGAGTATAAGAGCAGGAGTCTGCCGTGTCTGTTGTGTCACGGTTGCCAGGTCCGTATTTCTTAAGCGGTTTTGGGCTGTACATTTTTCCCGACGTTATGAAATTTAAATTAAATGTCCTCCACGTTTTGTGAGCAGCGCTTTATAACGTCACCCAGTGAACAGTAAGAGTTCTGTAAAATACAATTCTATAAATATCAGATAAAGGAAATAAATATACATTTATACTGAAGTGTAAGGAATATCATTTTAATAAATAGAGTATGGTATTATTATAATGAGGATAAGAATATTATACGTAATAAATACAAATGATGTCGGGAATGAGCGAGTATTAGTTAGTGTTTAGGTTGGTTTAGTATTTTGGGTGGGTGGGTGGGGGGGGGTTTCTGAGTAAAAACGCTGCGAAGTTTAATAAAAGTTTATTTCTGTTTCTGTTTCTAATAATAAATAATTATTATTATTCGCTCTCTCACAGTGTACTATTTGGCCTGTTTTGGATTTTTATTTTTAGCCCATTTGCTTCTTTTGGTTTTGTCTCCTTGGTTCCGAAAATGCTGGGTCTTCCAGTGGGATCTGGCAACCTTGATAAATGTGTAACTGCCTTACCGTTTGTTCCTCAGGGACTGTTCTTACTCGGTTGGTGTGTTCAGAGACTTGGAGTCCACCTGTTTCACAGAAATAACGTGCGTGTGTGCGCGTGTGCGTGTGCGTGTGCGTGTGTGTGTGTGTGTGTGTGTGCGTGTTTAGAACCTGGCAGCAGAGAAAACCTACAACAACCTGGAGATGACGGTGACAGAGGCTCTGAAACATCGCTCTCAATATTTCGAGGGAGTGATGAAGTGCGGCCGGCACGAGACCCTCGACACCATCGTGGACAGGATTGTTAAAGCAGAGGTGAGGATCTCCCTCTCTCCCTCACACACACACACACACACACACACACACACACACACACACACACACAGGAGCTCCACACGCAATGCTTTCAGTTCAAAAGGTTTTAAATCTGAGCTTAAGTCACGTTTTTATGTAGGATTGAATTCGTGTGTGTGTGTGTGTGTGTGTGTGTGTGTGTGTGTGTGTGTGTTTGAGGTAGTAAGTGTATCGTGTCGTGTCGTGCAGGTGCACAGGTTGGTGGTGGTGGATGACGACTCCTGCATAGAGGGCATTGTCTCGCTGTCGGACATTCTCCAGGCGCTGGTGCTCAGTCCTGCAGGTCTGTCTCTGTCTCCGTCTGTCTCCGTCTGTCTCCGTCTGTCTCCGTCTGTCTCCGTCTGTCTCCGTCTGTCTCCGTCTGTCTCTGTCTCTATCTGTGTCTCTCCATGCCTGTCTCTGTCTATAGTTTGTGATTTTAGGGGCGGGGTTTTTTTTTTTTTTTTTTTTTTTTGGGGGGGGGGGGGGGGGG
>JAUZST010013119.1:2500-11162 GCA_034779995.1 Parotocinclus haroldoi
CTATCAGGGAGGAGGACTTTTAGGAGCTTTTAATACGACGAGGCAAAAGAAACATTAAAATAACTACTGGTTAGGCCATACAGGAATAAAGAGTCTTTAACTTCATTAAAGATAAGATTTAACCTTACTGTACCCAAAGTAACAACGCTGTTACGCTCGGAAGGAACACTAAATACAGACCAACCCAAGATTTAAACCAAAACTTACAATATTATGTTGTTCTTTATAAGTAAAAACGCTACCATAGAGCATTTTGTTTATATTATTTTTTTACATCTCTGTTTCTCGACATCTTTTTTAATTGCGGGGAACTAAAGTTTGGTGTCATACTCCGCTCCGATCTCAGCTTCATTTGGACTCGGTCTTGTCTCGGACTAAGATGGACTTGGGTAATTTTGTCGACAGTCTGATGCGTCTGTCTGACATAACATTAATTCCAAGCAGATTTTTTTTTTCAAACAGATCAGTCAGAAGAAAATAAATCAGCCGTTGCTCTACAGACCCAAATAAAATCTGAACTCTGATTGGCTAACATGAAAAACAAGTTCCTGCTCTTCTAGTTCGGGATCCGATCAATGAACATGTTTTATTTTAAATCGTCTGATGTTAAGATTGTAAGTGTGCGTTATCACCTGCTCACTTTACTTTACCTTATCTGCAAAATCGTACATTTATTATGATTATTCTTATTATGTTTTCATATTAACTTAGTAAAATGTACAGAATGTATGTTGTTGCTTTTATTCAGGTCACTTTATGCTCTATTTCTGATTTAGTTTAAAAGAAAAACTGTAATCTAATAATATTTAATAATAGTCATTCAAGAATAAGAATTATCCCACATCTGTAATAAAAATATATTATTATTAATTAATAATAATTTGTATACTTACAGTAGAATGAAAAGTACTTAAAGTTTATATATATATAAGTTATATAATATATTAATTAATTAATCTATTGTTATCTTTTATATAATACATTTTCTTATTTTTATCTTTGAGATCTTTATGATCTGTTGACTACGACACTACTAAAGTGTTTGTATCGTATTGTTAACACTTCAGAAATAAAAAGGAATGTCTTTTAGCGAGTGTAAAATCGATCTTGTGCTAGTGTTTATCATATTTCTGTCCTGTGTCCAGGGAAGTATGGGATAAACTCTGGACCTTCTCGTGTCCCTCAAATGTATGGTTCAAATTCGTGGGTTTTTCTTGCTGGCACTGGTCTTTATATTTTATATTATATTATTTTTGAGTTTGGTTTTTCCTTACTGTATAATGATTGATCGGTGAGTGAATCACACAGCACAGGGCAGCGAGGAAGGTTAAAAGCCTGAAATCACCTGCCATAAGTCAAAGAAGCTGAAAAATGACTCACATGCACAAATATCAGCTCAGTCTTATCATTCTGTGATTATATGATGCACTGGAATAAACACTCAAGATTAGGTTAGTGCATCAGAAAACCATCACATAATGGTAAAGGTGAGGTACTGCATACAAGCAGGGTGGGTCCCTGTTTGAGTTCTGGCCCTCCTAAGATTTCTTCTATCACATTTAGGGTTTGTTTTTTTTTGCTCAATTTGGGATTTGGAATTGGTCATGTTATGTTGAGACAATGCTCCACTATTAAAGGCACTATAGAAATAAATGCTAATCCTTTGCTGTCCCATCTTTTACTGTCCCGTCATCACTGCCCCAACCCTCGTTGTCCCATTGTTTACTCTATACCATCCATCACTGTCACATCCCTCAGTGTCTCATCCTTTGCTGTCCCAACCCTCGTTGTCCAATCTGTCACTGTCCCTCTCTTTCCCCTTAATTTTCTGTCCCTTTCTTCACTGTCAGATCCTTTGCTCTTCCAACATTCAGTGTCCCATCCGTAGCTCTCGCCTTCCTCAATGTCCCTTCCTTCAATGTCCCATCCTCTGCTGTCCCTTCCTTCAGTGTCCCATCCTTTAGTGTCCCTTCCTTTACTGTGTCATCCTTCATCATTCAATGTCCACATTTTTGGTTGTTTTGTTGACGCCCTTATCCAGAGTGACTTACAATTAATAGGTCTTACAATAAAAGCAATTGTGGGTTAAGGGCCTTGCTCAGGGACCCAACTGTGGCAGAGGATGGATTTGAACCCTGGACCTTCTGGTCCATAGTTCAGTACCTTAACCACTAGGCCACCACAGTCCCACTGCTGTGGTCCCAATAGGACACTAAACCTTTCTTCACTGTCCTATCCTTCATTGTCCACTCTTTTGCTGTCCTTTAATTTCCTTTTCTCTGCTGTCCCATCTTTCGCCGTCCCATCCTTTTTACGAGTGACATTCACCATTCTACTGAGATCTCTGTTTTGATCCCAACCTTAGAACTTGCATGTTCTCAACATGACTGAATGGGTTTACTCAAGGTTCTCCGGTTTCCTCCCACATTCCAAAGACTTGCATTACGTTAGCTGGTCACTCTAATATTGGCCCATGACACATAGTGTGTGTTGATGCTACCTTATGTCTGTCGTGAATACAGCCACTGATCCTGATGGGACCGTAAATAAACAAACAAAACCCGTACTGTCGTATCACTTGCTGTTCCAAGCGATCAAGAGAACTCTGAAGACATTCTTAGGAAAGTTCACAAAATGAGACGTTCCCATGTTTGTGATTACTGGATGTACGCAGAGGGTGTAATCACAGAGGAACGCCGATGGCTTGCGTCAGGTTCTGGTTTGGAGAGTTTTCTGACTCTAGAAGTGGAGCTTTTCAGAAGCGAACCTCAGCCCTTTGATCAGCAGAGGGAGTTTGTGATGTGGTCTGAGGTTTGGACGGGTAATCTGAATTTATTTACTCTACATATCTCTACTTTTATAAACATCCCGAGCGCGCGAGCGTGCTGCATCGTCACGACTCAGTGTTGTGATATAGTTATTTTTCACACAACGAAGACAAAATGAAAAAATGTCTCATGTTTCAGCAATGTCATGGTATAGAACATAAAACAAACAAACAGGAAAAACAACTAAAAAAAAAAACAAGAAATACACACAGAACAAGAAAAACGTACCAGAGATGCACCAATAGCAATTTTCTTGGCGGATTCTGGCTTAATTTACTTTCTGTCTAAGAATGATAAACGAAAGTGTACAAAGACGTTTTTGTTCAACTTTTCTTTTAATGGAAACATTTTTATTGCTAAAAAAGGACTGGGGCTGCTGGCAAATAATTTTATGTTGTGTATTGTCATTAAGCCTTACTGTTTATAATAATAATAACAGGAAGAAGAAGAAGAGTGAAAGTGTATAGATAGGTAGATAGACAGACCGACAGAGGTATATATATATATATATATAGATATATATATATATAGATATAGATATATATATAGATATAGATATAGATATATATAGATATAGATAGATAGATTTATAGATAGATAGATAGATAGATAGATAGATAGATAGATAGGGGCAGACAGACAGATACATATATACTTTATTGATCCTGGTGGAAATTTAGCAAAAATGTAATGTAAAACAACTAAGGATATTGGAGAGAAAGCGAGAGAGGGATGCAGGAACACTGTATAAGCGTGTATAGAGCTTGCTGGGTAGTTGTAAGATTAGGCGAGATGAGAGGGGGCTTGATAGAGGGGGCAGGGATATCAGTATTCAGATGTTGTACTCGGAGGTGATCTGCCATTTATCAGTCCTGCTGAGAGAGGCAGACCTGTAAGGTTATTTTATCGCTGTACTCTTTTCTTTCTGACACTGTTATAAACCTCTTTAGTTCTGCTAAGGCTTTGGTTTTAGGTGTGTGCAGGGGTGTGATTTTTTTTTTTTACCTCCTGCTGATTAATGGTGCTCTAAGAAAGGAGACAGAGAGAACATCCAGGTTAGTACTGGTTAGAATGTGGGATGCTCTTTAGTAAACAACTCTATTGTAGTACAAGCTCAAAGACCAAAAAAGGGAGCATCCAGATTGTTACGAGGAACAATTCCAAAAGATGGTATGGGGTTAGGTCCGGACCCTTGTAAAGGTCATTTACACTTCTGTGATGCAGCATTAATGCAGCAAAGTACACAGAGATTCTAGAGCAACATAAACCACCTTTAAGACGACACCTTTTCCAGGGATGTCCGTGCATTTATCAACAAAAAAAAAATCAAACAGAACCTCATTATAAAGGCACACGTTCTGGACTGGCCTGCCCGCAGTCGTGACCTGTCCCTAATAGAGACTGTGTGAAGAATTTAAAACCTTTGAATCCTGGATCTGTAAAAAGCAACTGAGTCTGGGTCCATACATTCCACGGTTGCCAGATCCCACAAGGAAACGCACCTGGTCTATGTAAAGAAGCCCAAAAGAAGTGAAATCTCTAAGAATAAGCTGACCTGGCAACCATGTCCGTACTGATATACAAGCACAGGGAAAACAGATTACAGAACTAAAATCTCGAAAAGTTCTCTTTATGGGATTTCTTACTTCGATTTCCAGATGGCACTATGCTGTTTACATGACGGACAACTGCAGAAATCCGATTATGATTGGATTATTACATGCATATAAGCACACGGTGACACTGTGAGACGAAGTTTGAGTGTAAATGACAGTCTGTAGTGTAACCAAATCCTCACATGATCACATGGCTCCTGTATTGATTAACAGTAGATCCAAGTGACCTCATGTTCAGACCTTCAACCTCACGTCTGTCACTGGGAGTGTTTACTAGGAGAAAAGGAGGCTGAGTGGGTGAAGTGGTTGGAGATTGAGAAAGATGAAGTAGAGAAAGAATGATTGAGATACAGAAATAGATGGAGCAGTAGGAGGTAGATGCTGGCCAGTCTCTCTCTCTCTCTCTTTCTCTGTGTGTGTGTGTGTGTGTGTGTGTGTGTGTGTGTGTGTGTGTGCGCGCGCGTGTGTTCGCTGGTGTGCGTGTGTGTGTGTGTGATGGGTGGTGGGAGGTACTGGTGATGGTGCATGTAAGGGGCAGATGGTGTATCTTGGCTGAAGTAGGGGATGAGATACAAAAAGAAAGAAAGAGATTTGTCTTACAATCACAATGTACTAGAGGCCTCATATAACATAGTAACACAGAACCGTGTGTGTGTGTGTGTGTGTGTGTGTGTGTGTGTGTGTGTGTGTGTGTGTGTAAAACGGAGCATTCCGGCCGAATAACCTTCTAAATAAAAAGTAACACGCCTTATGTAGAAGTAACTTATTCTCACACTGGGAAAATGAGAGAAATGCTTTTGAATGGTTTACTCTCAGTCCCCTCGTCTAAAGTTCATAGAAAACCATTAAAACCATAGAAAACAAAAGAGGAGCGGGAGTAAGAGAGGACTGGGGACCTTGGACCATCTGGAGAGATTCTGTAAAGAGAAATATTTTACAATTGCCTGCTCTGCATCTTCAACCGTCCAGGATCTTACAGGAGACGACTAGGTGCTGTTTTAATAGCAAAGGGAGGATTAACAAAGTGCAGCGAGACGAGCTGCTGAAACAAAACGAGCATCAGAATTAGGAAAAGAAAGGTCCTTTAAGTGCGGGTGGCACGGGGGCTCGATGGGTAACACCGCCGCCTCACAGCAAGAAGGTCCCGGGTTCAATCACAGAGTGGAGCGGCCTGAGTTCTTTCTGTGTGAAGTCCTCCCCGTGTCCACATGGGTTTACTCTGGGTACTCTGCTTTCCTCCCACAGTCCAGAGACGTGCTTGTTAGGTTAATTGGTAGTCTGCATGCTCTACGATGGATTTGCGCCCATCTAGGGTTGTTCATGCCCTGGCGCCTAGTGTTTACGGGTGGCCACCGGCTGGCCCATGACCCTGTGTGGTTTAAGCTCAAGATGATGGATAGACGGATGGTGATTTAAGTGACGTGACATGGTTGTTGATCTACTGGGACTTTCACCCACAGCACCACCTCTAGGGTTTAACAGAGAACGGTCCGGAAAAGAGAAAACATCCAGTCAGGGCAGTTGGGAGGGTGAAAATGGCTTGATGATGCCAGACTGGTTCGAGCTGATAAAAAGTTAACAGGACCTCAAATGAACACTTGTTACAACCAAAGTATCAGAGGTATCATTTCTGAACAAACAACACATCCAACCTTGAAGCAGGTGGGCTACAGCAGCAGAAGATCACACCGCAATTGTTGGTTCAACAGATCAGGCTGCTGATGGTGTAACGGCGTGGGGGATTTTATTTGCACACGTTGGGCTCCTTAATACCAAACGAGCATGGCTTAAACCTCACGTCCTACCTAAGTATTGTTACTGACCGTGCGCACCCCTTTTTGATTGCAGTCCCAATGTCTCCACGTCCAAATGCCCAAATGATCTCGAACCGGTTGATGAACATGATAACGCGTTCATTGTGAAATGCAGTAAGATGGATGGAGAAATATTAAACAACCAATCAGTGTGCAGAGCTATATATAAGCCAGATCTTCCACTCGGTCAGATCGTACTCCTGCGCCTGTCCCTCATTCAGCGCTTCTCCTAAATATAAACATGACTTAACACAGTCTCTGTACAGTCTGTACATTAAAGCAGCAGCAGGTATCAGAGCTGCCTGCGCCTCAGGTCGAGTCGCGCTCTATCGCTCTTTCCTGCCCGTTAACACACTCAATATGACATGACATTATAACAGACAGGAATAGCTCATTAATCCAGCGCTGGCACCGCCCGGCCCATCGTCAAACACTTAACCAGACTTAAAATAAACCTCTACAGAGTGACAGGATGTGCCACGTGTCTCACAACCACACACACACAAACACAAAGTGTGTGTAGAGCGAGGGCCAAAAGTCTGAGCACACTACGGGAAAATGCTTCTTTAATTCAGTGTGTTTCTTAACTAAATCACGTAATCTGCATAACCATTTGAAGTTTGATTTATTTCAGAGTTTATTCATATTTGGTATGTTCTCCTTTTTGCTGTAATGACATCATGCGCTCGAGCTCAATGGACTCTACTTCTGTTTTGTGTAGAATTTGTCGTCATGAATGATTTTATAACAATAGAAAAGGCAGTCTTGTGATGGTGCTGAATGCTTGACTTTGTCGGTCGTACAGTGCCCCCGTAACTTTGTATTCGTACTTTGCAGAACGACAGCCGAGTTACGTCTAACCTAGGAAATGCTCTCGATGAGCTTTAGGTCAGGTGGCTGTTGGTATGTCGATCTTCTTTGGTCTTTGAGTAGTTGTTGAAAGCTTTAACCAAGATCCAAACGAGCCTTTTCACTAGCGCGCTCAGACTTTTGGTTCCCATCGAGCACTTTGTTAGGAACGCTAGACTGACAGTGGGTGGAGGCTCCCTGTTGTAGCTCGTGCGCCTCAAGGCGTTGGAGTAGGCGTTTGTTGAAAACAAGCCGTCTGACAGCAGCATTAAAGACACCCGGTTCTGGAAGGGCGACCAATCAGAGCGCTGTTGGAATGGGCGGGTATGGAAATTAGGGATGGGCCATACGACGATATTTAATTGCATTGTGAGAACTGCATTATTGTAAAAGACGATCCATTTTTAGAATAAAAATCACTACACACTGTGAAAACTTTGTACAGTATGCTTTTAAGAATCTGCTGCTAGTGATGCATTTTGATACATATTGTGTGTTGTGAAAAATGTCCTTACCATATCGTCCACCCTTAATTTGCAGCAATTGTTCATATTTAATGAAAATATTTACCATCATCTTGTTTCTATAACGACCACGTGTTGAGAGGTTGTGGTGGTCGCGTGCAGTTGAGTCAGATGGTGGATAGTGGAGATCTGTGTGTGCGTGTGTTCGTGCGTGTGTGCGGGTGTGCGTGGGTGTGTGTGTGTGCCCAGATCTGCAGGGTAAGCTGATCCGCCCTGATGACTGGAACACATGCTGCTTAAGGGAACAATTTGGAGAAAAATTGACCGTAAAGAGTTCCCGTATAGCCGGGACACCGAAGCTGCGAAGCCTCATTAAGTAACGAAATGTGTTTAGAGAACAGATTTGGGGCGGGAGACTTCCATTACTTATTCAGAACAAAACTACCAAAGACAGTTCTGGCTCGAATAAGAACTTCAACATTAAGAAATAAATAATAAAATAAAAATGCCAATATCAAAATTGTGGTTTTTGCAACTGATAAAACTAATATGAATAAATTAAAATGTATTTAAGATACAAAAGCGCTGTCTGTTCACACTTTGTCTTTTTTTATAGATAAAAATAAAATAAAATGTTGCGTGTGTGTGTGTGTGTGTATGTGTTTGTGTGCACGCGCTTGGATGCAGGTGATCAGTGTGTATATACATGTTTGTGTATATCTGTGTTATGATGAGCTGTGGGATGCTGATTTGTGTTGCTGATTAAGTGATTTAGTTGTGTTGCGCTGTGTTTCTCTTACTGTATGGAACAGTCAGGCTTCCTCCTGACAACACCGAACACACAGTCATTAAACATCAGTCAGATTCTTATTTCCCAGAGTTCCACAGCTCTTTTGATCCTCTGGAGGCTCTCGAACCCTGCTGGAAAATCACTTACCTCACTCTCTCTCTCTCTCTCTCTCTTTAGGTCTGTTTGGGAAAACAAGGCACAGGTAAGAAATCATCAGTCTCTCTCATTTCTGTGTGTGTGTGTGTGTGTGTGTGTGTGTGTGTGTGTGTGTGTGTGTGTGTGTGTGTGTGTGTGTGTGGTG
>JAUZST010013120.1:0-11160 GCA_034779995.1 Parotocinclus haroldoi
GATTCAAACCACCCCCTCCAAATTCAGATATAGGATGGAGAGTGGAGTTCCGCCCCATGGAGGTATGCTGTTCAAATCGAGTTATAACTAAATCTTTAAAATAAATAAGTAAAATAAATAAATGATAACGGCAAACTGTTATATTTGGTCATTTATTTATTGTGCAAAGTAATCACTATATATATATATATATATGCAAGCGGCAAAAGTATGTGAATTCAATTCACCTCAAAATGTATTTATATAGCGCTTTTTACAACGTAGCATTGTCTCAAAGCAGCTTTACAATCTAATATTATCTTAAAAGGCCAGTGCCAAATTGAGCAAGCTTAGGGCGACAGTGAAGAGGAAAAACTCCCTGAAAGTAGAAAGAAGAAATTTTGGGAGGACCAAAAGTCAAAATGGGACCCATCCTCCATGGGTGGCCTAGCTGTTAATTAAGTAAACACTTAACATTATATTTAAAGTAACAGTAAAATTAAGTAAAGAATAGAATTTAAATAAATAATAATATTTAAGTTGGTTTTTTTATTTAAGTTAAGTAATAAAATAAGTAACAAAATAAATTTTACAAATGCATAAGCAGTTATACCGAAGGCCAAATTAGAGTCAGGCGTTTTAAATCAGTGGGATAACAGTCAAGAATGAGTTGTTGTATTTTCAGGACAAGCATTTGTCTTTATTTTGTAATTTGTAATATTGTTGGTAAAATTGCTCGCATTCATGAAAACTAAATGAAAGATGTTATTTCACATTTCGACTCAATTTGCTCAATAAAAAATACATTTTCCGAATCAAAATAGTTTTTTTGGAGGATTGTTCCTTAGTACAAAAGCTTAATTGTATGGTTGTCATTTGTTATTCATGGGAGTGGATTATGGGATGTCACGCCTGACGACTGCGCAGGCGTGCCTTGATTGTGCACACCTGTCCCGGATCAGCGAAGACTCTTTATAAGCTTGGCCCTCGTTCATGTGGTGCAACGCTTTCGTTGTTACACATTATGATTTTGTTTTGTTTTGTTTTGTTTTGTTTTGTTTTGTTTTGTTTTCTTTTGTACACAGGTGAGGTAGGATATTCCATTGGTGTTTCCAGTCCTCGATCCTGCCCGCCTGTTTCGTTAGGTTTAGTTCTGCTTTAAGTTCCGTTTATTTAGTTTCAATAAACCTGGTTGTCCCGCATGTCACGTTTGCCTCCGACACTTCACCGTTCGTGACATGGGAATTGTACGCTAATTATAAAGAAATGTAATTTTGCATCCAATTTGCAAAAAAAATATTCGTCATTAACATATGTACATTGTAATAAAAAATCTTATGTCTAAGTGACGTACTTAAGAGGTTTTGGGAAGGTCCATCTGATGTGCAATTTACTTACAGTTTATTCATCTTTTTACAAATCTTTCATAAATGAGGCCTCATGTTTTTAAATGATCAAGTCAAGGTCCTAAAGTTAATCCAATAAAAATGTGGAAGGACCTGAAGCGGGCAGGTCAAGTGAGGAATCCTACCAACATTCAACAGAGTTGAAGCTGTTCTGTATAGATGTAATGGATGTAAAGTTCTCAAAGCCAAAGCATAAATAACATTTAGTTGCAGTTACTGCTGCACAAGTGAGTCACACCAGATAGTGGTGTACATAAGTTTGCCACTCACAGATATGTCATATTGGCATTTGTTCCCAAGATATATGGGCAATTAGTGTAATCATGTTGTTTTATTTGTTGAATTGTTATATCATTATTTACATTGGGACTGCTTTAGGTTGTACTTTAGAGAATTCTAAAGGGATCAACTTTCAGTCACTACTGTAACTGTACTTTACATTTGCTGAGTTGTCAAACAAAATTTCATGTGCACAGCTGCTTCTGTTGTACATAGGTTAATCAGCCTTGTTATGTGTAACAGTTCGTAATGACGCTGGCCTAATTATGCACTGTATGAATGTACTAAAAGAACTGTGTTCTATTTTCCATAAACAGGTTCAGCTGACAGATTTTGAAAATTCTGCATATGTCGTGTTCATTGTCCTTCTAACCCGTGTGATTCTGTCCTATAAGCTGGACTTCCTCATTCCCATGTCAAAGGTTTGTCTTGCACTCTATTCATATTTTAGTTTAACATTTTTTACAACCCCAAAATTATTTTTTTTTTAAATAAAAAAGGTGTATTTAAAATACTTATCATAGACTTTGCTATGGTAAGTATAGACCACTCTACCGCTACTCTCCGGTCTGAACATGGATTCTTGAATTCCAAAATAAGTTGGGACAGGCAATTGGTAATGAGGTAGTAATGTAAAATAATAATAATAATGTGCAAACAGGTGATGTCAACAGGTGATTGTAATCATGTTTGGTTCCAAAACAGTGTCCACTGAAGGCTGGGCAAAGGCAAAGTTTTTAAGAAGATAAATATTTAAATAAATTCATTAAAATTAAATTTGTAACATTTTTAATACAAGGAAAAATTTCAAAGAAAGATTGAAAGCACATTTAATTGCTGTTTCATCTGATTTGGCTTGTCCATAACCCTGTTGAAAAATCCATGGACGTCCCTGTATAAGATGTTGAACACAGCATCCATTTTTTTCCCAAAAAGGTCTAGAAAACTGATCCGTCTGACCATTTCCACCGTGTGATCCATCCTAGATGTGTGAGAGTCCAGCAAAGTCATAACTGAACATGGTTAACATTAGGCTTCTATTTTGCACATTAAAGTTCTATGTGATATTTGTGATTGGTCCAGGGTTCAAATCCCACCTCTGCCACAGTTGGGTCCTTGAGCAAGACCCTTAACCCACAATTGCTTGGATTGTAAGACTGTAGTAATCGTAAGTCGCCCTGGATAAGGGCGTCTGCTAAATGCCCTAAATGTAAATGTATACTGACTGTAGCCCATATGCTGCTGAGCACGTGTCCCTCTACCCTGTCCATCAAGGTAAATGGACCACCTGTGACCACATGCTGTTTAGTCTCACCTTTCAGACACTGTGTTGTATTACTTCTATTTTATACTTTGACGTAATTGTGTGCTTGCGTTAATCTTCTGCAGGTACCTATCAGAGTTCCTGTACGCATGGCTAATGTCCACTCTGAGCAGAGCCGACAGCTCTCAGATGGCAGAGGAACGCATTCTGGAGGAGCAGCAGCAGAAAGGACGCAGCAGCAAGAAGAGCAAGAAGAAGAAAAAAGGTACTTCAAACATTAAAGCCATCCCCACAGACCGCTATACAAGATCACGCTCAAAATGAAACCGTGGCTTTGTGAAATCACCACCGAAACGCCGTAGCATCTGACCAAAGAAATTTGGCTCATGTCGTCCCCTCTTTAGCTCGTCCTCTGGGAAAGGAGATCACCATGAGCCAAGCCTACCAGAACATGTGTGCTGGGATGTACAAGGTAAGCACACCCTTCCTCATGCATGTACACTCAGCGGCCACTTTATTAGGTACACCTGTTCAATTGCTAGTTACCTCAAAACTTTTGTCAGCCAATCACATGGTAGCAACTGACCTGCTGAAGTCTCATTACTGAGAGCCAGAATGGGAAAGGTTGTTGGCGCTAGACGGGCTGGTGTGAGTAATTCAGAAACTGCTGATCTGTAGCGATTCACACACAGCCATGACTAGGGTTTAAAGAGAAACTACCCAGAGAGCGTCAGTTCTCTAAGTGAACTGGGTCGACGCTGGTAGTCAGAAGAGAGCAGCCAGACTGGTTCAAGCTGATTGAAAGGCAACAGTATCTGAATCCACGCAGCAAACCTTGAAACAGAAGACCACACCAGGTTCTACTCCTGCCAGCTAAGAATAGGTAGCTGAAGTTTGGCGCCAAAACTGAACAGAAGCTTGGAAAAACTATGCCTGTTCTGATGAGTCTCGATTTCTGCTGTCACATTCAGATGGTAGGGTCAGACATCCTGAAAGCATGGATCCATCCTGCCTTGTGTCAGCAGGTCAGGCTGCTGGTGTTGTAATGGTGCGGGATACATTTTCTTGGCACATTTTGGGGCCCTCAATACCGACTGAGCATCATTTAAACACCGCAGCCTGCCCGAGTATCGTCGCCGACTGTGTCGGCCCCGTTCCTGTTTGAGCGTATCTTCTACATGCCATGCCACAAAGCTCAAATCATCTCACGGTTTTTTTTTTTTCTTGAACATGACCGTGAGTGTCCTCACGTGGCCTCCACAGTCACAAGATCTCGATGGGATGTGGTCTAATCGGAGAGTCGCGTCATGGATGGAGCAACCGAGTACTGCTATCATGTCAGTATAGAACTAAATCTCTCAGGGATTTCCAACACCTTGTTGAATCTGTGCTTCGAATACATAAGGCAGTTCTGAAAGCAAAATGGCGTCCGAGGAAGTACTAGTAAGGTGTACCTAATGAAATGGCCTAGAGCTTTCGTTATAGGTCTGATCTTTCTGCGTAGACAATGATTGCACTGGATATGGACGGGAAGGTCAGGAAACCTCAGTTTGAGCTGGACAGCGAGCAGGTGCGCTACGAACATCGCTTCGCACCCTTCAACAGCGTTGTGACTCCTCCTCCGGTACATTACATCCAGTTCAAGGTAGGAAAACCTGGATCCGTTAGGACGAAACAGTCTGGACGTAAAATGAACTACAGCTTGTATATGACTGTTGGGTTCGGGGTGTGTACAGGAAATGTCTGATCTGAAGAAGTATAACCCGCCACCCCGCTCAGCTGATCTGTACATGGCGGCCAGCAAACACTTCCAGCAGGCCAAACTCATATTGGAGAACGTCGCCAGTCCTGACGCCGAGGTAAAAAATGAGCGTGCTGCAATAATGCAATCTTTATTAGAGACGCACCGAAATTACAGTTAGGGCCAATTTTTCAGACGAAAACAGCATGACAAAAGATGTTCAGATAGTTTTGGACAAAGCATTTACGAAACCGGCCGCATTAAAGTGCACCTCTTTGTTTCTATACTTACATGGCTGTGATTCTATATTTACCATATAGATAGCGATCGGATAAAATAATGCTGATATGCTTATGTTTTAACTTTAGTCAGTACTTGTTAATATACTGCTTACAAAAATAGAAATTATGACATCATCATGACAAAAATATCCCCTAATTTATGGGAGCAGAATAGTTAAAAAAACACAAAGTTAATATACTGCTCACAAAAATTGTAATGTAATCTAATGTTTGTGAGCAGTATATTAACTTTGTGTTTTTTTTTTTTTAAACGATTGTGCTCACATAAATTAGGGGATATTTTATCATGATGATGTCATAATTTCTATTTTTGTAAGCAGTATATTGCTACAAATTTCTGTTAAAATTGTAAAGCTGCTTTAAGACAGTGCTGCTTTAATTACAGCCTACTTGACTAGTTGCACTTTGCAGTTCTACAATTATAGACTGTAATGCCCTTTACCCTGTTCTCTGATGGTCAGGACCCCCACAGATCAGATGTGGGGGGCGCTCTCAGCACTGCACTGACGGTGGTATGACTGGACCAGACACGGCGGTGCTGTTGAAGTTTTGAAACCACGTTCACTCACTGTGCACTCTAGACACACCCACCATGTTGCTCCAACCTGTAGATGTTTTAAACGCTACAAATGTTTCAAATGTCCAGCATCACTGCTGCGTTCCAGTTCAATCCAATCATTCCAGCACCACACGCACGAACCCATCACGGCAGTGTCACTCTATCAGCGTTCCCTCCTGGGCGAAACTGCCACTTGTCTAGGGTCGGTTCGTACCTTGTGCCGCCGGTGAGGCCCCAGCTTCTGCGACCCCGAACTGGATTGAGTGGATATGGAATTGAGGAAAACCATTAGTAAGAATCTCCGTATTGCCTCTGTGTCTGTTCAGGTGAATCGGATACTCAAAGTGGCCAAACCCAACATCGTTGTCATGAAGCTGCTGGCGGGAGGACACAAGAAGGACGCCAAGGTCGAGCAGCGACTTCATCCCAGCCTTTCGTCTAATGCGTCTGTGTGTTAAGAGTAACGAAGCTAAACCTTCCCTACCTTCTCTTTTAGGCTCTGCCCGAATTCGACTTCTCCGCGCACAAGTATTTCCCTATCGTCAAAATCATTTGAGGTGAAGAACAACCACCTTCGCTGAGCAGTGACGCGATCCAGCGCCATCGACAGTTCTGTATAAAGAAACGATCATTTACAAATCAAGGTCGCTGTAAGATAAGATAGACACAGGTATGCGCCGCTAAACATCCACCATACGTTCTGTGAAATGGCACGTACCAAATTTAGCAAGGCTCCATGAGATACTGTGGTGTAGTGGTATTTCCTAAATAAGTGTTTTTCCACAGTTATTCTAGTATTTTTTTTTGGGGGGGGGGGGGGTGTAACTATTTAAGATGGGTAAAATAATATCACTGTAAAGCGCACTGTTAGCCTCCCCTTATCCTATATACACGATCACACTTAAGGAATGAAAACCTTTTATCTGACAGCGCAACATATTTCTTGCATTGTCCACAGGAGCATTATACACTCGTTGACCATCCCGCTTCTCTCAGTCCAATTATGCCCCTTCCTCCCAAAGTCTGTCCACTGGTCAAAATGTCTGAGTGCATCAACACCTTACCAAGTGGTACACTGCCCAAAAGTAGCCTTTGAGAGTCTATTTACAGGGCAGTAGATGAGGCACTTTTACGGCCTCTTGTGCCAAGACCCAGCATCTAATCGAACGACACCTGTAATCATTGTGACATAACGGCATGCCGAGCTTTGTAGCAATCCAACGTTTCTATCTGGGTGCGTCATGTTTTTTGCCAACGAGTATAGTTCAGAGAACTGAAAATCACTTATAGTACTGGTGGCCGCGCCGCAAAGATGCAGATGTTCTTACTGGGCAGGGCGCACCACTCACCTGTGGTAACACCTGCTCAGTGTCATCAAGACCATCTTATAAGGAGCACAGCACCAGCCAAATGTTGCTTAGCATTGTCGGCACCGAATGCGTTTCATAAACCTTTGTTCGATAAAACTTTCTGCGCCGTCACGTGTGCCATTACAGCTGCTGTGCTACAACAGCTAATGTATCTGACAAAGAAATATACGGGTTAAGTAGCTTCATAATTCGGATAATAACCTTCCAAGGCCATCAGTATCAGTGAATGGATGTTATGGTGCGCATACCTGGCGCTCGATATAACCTGAAGCTCAAGCTTCAGATATCAGTCAGTGAAGCTCGTTCCAAGACTTGTGTGCATGTGTGTAATGTTTTTGCTATAATAATAATAAAAATAAAACGTAAAAAAAATTACGTTAAATAATAAAAACGCTTGTTTTCTCATCGTCTGGACACAAAATCCGCTTATTTATTAGGTGTCAAATTCCACATTCATCAATAAAAAAATGTACTTTCAATATAAAGCTCTAAATTCTCGATTCATCATGTAATGACTAAAGGATTGCTAAATAATCACACGGCTCTATAACTCATTCTAAAAGGGTGGATCAATGCTTCGGTTAAAGTTGAAGGCAGAAGATGAAATTTTGTACATACATTCAGTCAGCATCACGTTTAAAGGATGAGTAGAAGCTTCTTTGCAAAGACGAACCTCTACTCAGGACGGAAGTCGTGTGAGATAACGGAGTGAAATAAATCAGAGGTGAAAACGATTCGTTTACAATCTGTTTACATTTACAGCACTGAGGAAGTTCTACAGCAGACATGTTCTTGTGGCCAGCAGCGGCAGAGACAGGTTTTTGAAGTCAGAACTTTGATTAGTAGTATAGCTTAAATGACAGAGGCCATATGTTTTTTGCATTTCACCAGTCTATTATTGGTCAGTCACAATAGGCCGAACATCTGGAGAGTTTCAGATCACCGGATCATCGGTTTGTGAACGCCAAGGTGTGTAAATTGGTTGGACGAGGGAGGCACAGTGGCAAAAGGACAACCATTGAAGTAAATTCCAAAACTTGGGATGTGGTTGATGCTGAAAGTCAGGTTTTTCTGTTCAATAAATTTGGCTCAAGCCGATGCAACGGGACATATAAATGCACCCAATTCTTTTAAAAAAATGGGTTAAAATTTAGGACGTCAAGATGGTGGCTCTCAAGCTGAGAGGATTGGCTGTTAAGGCAATGGCAAGCATAATCAGGTTTAGGTATTCCCCGGTTTAAGATGAGGACACGTTTCCAGCCGAATTAATCGTAAACCAGGTTTTTTACTGCATATGTCACCGTGCATCCTAAATTAAATGTGTTTGAAGCAGTCCGTGACTTTTCTGCACTACATTTCCCAGTGTTTATCACTCCTGGCACATCACTCCCTATGTCATGCACTTCCCAGTGCAGTAGAGAATTAGTAGTCTGTAGCGAACCTTAAACATGCTTAAAGGGTACAGCTGGAGAAAATCATGAAGAGAAAACATTTCAGAATCAAGTACTGATTAAAACATGTAATGTATTGAATAATGAACTGAAAGAGAAAAACAAAAGCGTTTATCGTCTTCCTCGCTACATCACGCACTGCCGATTTCCTCATCAGAGTATCGTACTGTGCATCTCCCTGTCCGGAAATTGTGAAATTCTAAACTCGGAGTACAGTTTCTGCTAAATGTCTTTTTGTGGATATCATCGGATTTCTGTTGTAAAGTCAGAATATCACAAGTCAGGCCATCACAAAATGTGGAGTACCCATGTTTGTGAAAAGCGTTTTTAGGTCCAGGGTTGAAACAGCACCACGACTTATGAACTTAAGACTCCTGTTCAGTTTTTTAAAAAGAGAAGAGGTTGCTTTGAAAAATGCATGAGCCCTCCCGAATTCAACGTAACCTATGCAAGCCTTTCAGTAAGGAATCCTGTCAGATCCCATTGCACAACCTTTAAAACAGCCCGATTGAAGCCTGTAAGCAAATAGGTAGCGGGAAATGTCGCGTGAACTCTCTCCGTGCGCACACTGGTTTAGTTAAGGTAGTCAACAGCGTTTGGGTCAGCAGGATCTAAAGGAGTGTCTCTGTGCACGTGTCAGACCTCGGCCAGTTCAGCTTGTTTGTCTGCTTCAAACTCGGGCTCGTTCTCGTCGTCGCCGTTGTAGTCGGCCAGTTCCTCCTCGAACTCCTGCGCCGCTGCTTTGTCATCTGCGTACAACAGGCAAAGACGTGAACATGCCCCCCCCGATTAGCAGAAGGGGATCTATTCAAACAATGCCTTTCAACTTGCCCCGCTCTCTGAATTCAATTTGAAGTATGCCCTGTACATAAACACACACACACACACACACACACACAAAGACCCACGGCCATCTCTAGGGTTTAAAAAGAAGGGTCCGGAAATGTGAAAATGCCTTGCTGAAGCCAGAGCAGAATTCCCAGTGTGGTTCGAACTGAAAGAACGGCAACTCAAATGTTTTATCAACACGGTTCCAGCACCTTGTTGAATCTATGCCACACATCATTAAGGCAGTTCTGAAGGCAAAAATGGTGTCGAACCAAGCACTAGCGAGGTGTAATGAATAAACTGACCGGTGATGCAGTTTGAGATCTGGGGAAATCTGGAGATCAGAAAAAACTGGTGGCTGTACATCAATAGAGCAGATGGGGCAGACTTGAGAGATGCCCAGGTCTGTTTACTCTTAGACAGTTTCTTTTTGGGCTTATTTACATATACCAAATTGAGTTCAGTATCTGGCAAACCTATAGTGAAAACGCTAAACAGCTATTAAACACTTTGCGGGGACTCAGTATATGGTCAATAATATTAATATTTATATTAAGAATATTAATATTAAAAATGAAGGTTTGGTGAGATTATCGGCTAGTCGCAAAGCAGAAATCCGATTGCGTCATGTAAACCTGGCAGCTTCCCATTATCTGCTTATTAAATGCGTGTAAATTCCTTATTCAGATTACTGACATAATCCGATTCTCTGCAGTAAATTGGATTATTAAGAACACATTAAAGCATTCAGTGTTGTTTGCTGTGAGAGGTCATAATGTTCTAGCTTCTGCCTGTGTATGTTACCCTCCGATTCGCCCAGGTGTCTAACTTTACACCCCTTGTTAATACACACTGAGAAATGACTGCATTTTAGTGAAGAGTACCTTTGAGTTTAGACAGCCGTTTCTCAATCTCGCCTTCGTTATCATATTCTATGGCCATATCTTGCTTCACCTCTTCATTCGCTGCGATATCCAGCAGAGGATCTGTAAAGAGGAAAGAATTCTGTGGCCTTAAATAAGCTGCAGGGATGTCAATCTGGTTTAGAAATTCAATATGAACTCTTTAGATGTTCTATGTAGTAAATGTCTACACAAGTGGTTATGAGTGTACAGGACACAATTACCAACTACTTTAATTCTGTACGTACATTCTGCTCACAACAATTAGGTGAGATTTCATTATGGGATATTTTATTTTGAAATATCTCCTAATCCTAACTGTGAGCACTACAGACGCATAGGTAGGAACTACATTACAGTCAGTGTTATATACAGACACCTGTCTTTGTACTCTGCTTAAATGATTAAAGTTTTTAAGAAGTGATACTGCATTGCATGTTCTGGAAATGAGTGCTTCTTCAAGTCAACTCATTCCATCTTGGATTTGTGCAGCCAGCAAGGTATGTTTATTTACATAAGTATAAATATAAGTATAGGTATAGTTTTTATTCCATCGTACACAATAAGAGTGAGGTGAAGTTCACACTTTAGCGTTACACAGTGTTCTTAAGTTGCAAGCGGGTCCAATGGAGGTAGTTCCTTACGAATTTGCTCCTAGAACCATTCGGTTCGCAAGCCCCTGTTTATTCCTGCTATTAGGGGTGGGCACTGAAAGGACTTCACGATAGGTCGCAATACGATGTGTATCGAGTTATTCTGTAGCTCACTGAAAATATAAGGACAGCTGAAATACAAGTTACGATGTGCAGTGAGAGTCTTCTTAATTCGTCACATCACACTGAAAATTCAGCAAACAAACTGAGTCAAAACAATGTACTGCAACATCTTTAGGAGTGGAGATTGTAGACGAGATCATATTTTACTTTTCTTCCTTAAATAAAAATCATATTTTACTTTTCTTCCTTAAATAAAAAATCAATAATTTGATGACCTTGCATTATATCTCACACACACACACACACACACACACACACACACACACACACACACACACACACACACACACATATATATATATA
>JAUZST010013121.1:0-11160 GCA_034779995.1 Parotocinclus haroldoi
GAGCGTTGATAACAACTTGGGTTATCCTTGTCCTCTCTGGTCCGGATGACATGGCGTCCCAGTGTTCCATAAAGAACACATGTGTATATTTGTTCAGTAGCTACACAAATGCCATAGTGCATTCTCTTGGCTGTGGTTCTACTCTGATCTGCTCTCCTGTCATGTTTCTGAGTGTGAGCTGATGTGCTCCACTGCCCTTCCAATCTGAAGCGGTGCTTCAATAAGCACTTCTTTATCCCTCTGGGTGTCACCGGGTCTTGGCTCAACTCCGGTCTGAGCTTCAGTGACAGGCTGATTCTGAAAAGCCTGTTATCTATAAAGCCATGAACTCTTGCAAACACTCTACTGATACAGTGTGTCTGGAGAATGTTCACACAGCCAAGAGCGACCAGCTTACACACCACTCGCTGTTTCAGCATGAGCCTTGTCATGTTCCATTGCCAAAGGGAGGCTGGTAAAGACATTTTCTCCTATAAAGGTTTATGACCCCTTTGGAATTGCCTGGATCTCTGCATGTGCATTTGGCATTTTCGCCTAGTCTAACTTCTATTCTCATCTACACCAAGTCAAATGAACACAGAAACACATTCTGCAGAAACTAATATCCCACAAACCATTACTGTATGATACACAATGCTTAAACATTCAGAATGAAGGCTGGAAAAAGTGTCAACGATGCTGAGTATGTAAGAATAAATGTTTATTTTAGTTAGTTTAAAATAACAACATAAGTTTAAAAAATGCAAATGTCTACGTCTTCTCAAGCAAGAGCTGTCTGTTTGAACCATGCTCTGATCAAAGCAATTTTCAGAATTTTTTTTCACATATTTTTTTTTGAAAAAACAGCATTTAAATGAACCTGGGTGCTCACCAGTTCACATTAACAAGACCCTTGGTCTTGTCAGTTAACACATGTAATCACATTTGAGATCAATCTAATTTTGCTTGCTCATATTTGCCAATCTGCAATTTCATGCACAGTTTAAAAGTACAGGCACCTCACATGGTCAAACGGCACTAATGCAATTAGCAGCGTTTCAAATATGTTTAAAAATTGTAATAAGCAATACAAATATTTACACATTATTAACAGGCTGGCCACAACCAATTTCATGTATATTCTGGCTTGTGGTCCTTGCTAGGTGTACAGTTCTAGTAAACTTGGGCATGGCCATATTTGGAGAGAAACAGGTGGGAATAAAAATAAAGGCCGTTTTGCTACGTGTGTGGAAAACTGAAATGCGGCCACTTAATATATAGCAGTGACATAAACTTCCATTTTCCTGTTTCTGTATCTCCAAAGCAAAGCTCAATATGTAAACAAATCATGTACATGTCTTGAGTGATCAGACATATTTGTAACAAGGGAATGCTGTCTAGATGAGCTTTTTCAGGAAAACAGTCTTAAACACTCATTTGTGCTTTGTGTTGTTTTTTTTTTGTCCTCAGTTGCTGGGAGCAGAACATAAACATGGGGTACTGGTGGATAATTCGTTCCCCTATCCTGCTAGCAGTTCTTGTAAGAAACTCGACTTCTTATTAGACTTGCTGTGACTGAGTTTCCTTAAAATTGCTGCACCAAATGGTTCCTGATTCAGATCATTTCAAGCTCAACACAGACACACTTTCCATTGATGTAATGGCTACTGTAGCTAATTAATGCTACACATACACCTAACTCTGAACTTGAGTTAATCTTATTTAAACATACCTCAAAACTCCACAATGTTCCCAACAAATGTCAGATATTTTTGTACTTGTGGGAATAGTTGGTCCTACATAACACATACCACCCCACCCCCAACACCTATACACCCACACAGACAGCCCAAGTGATTATACACTAATTATCAGTAACCAAGAGACACACACAAACACACAGATACACTCTAGAAACATGCATTTTCAGTTATCAGTAACACCTGTCTAGGTGTACATAAGCTACTTAAAGTCTAGATGTACATTAAATATTAAATGCTTGTTTTAAATTAGATAATTAGTAATTATACAGTGAATCACATGCTGCATTAATTCTGTTTGAAGTCTTGTTTAATGTAATGCATTGATTTCCATCATACAGCACATAAGAGCATGCTTATAAAACAGCAGGAAATTACAAATCTGCACGATTTGAATGTTTTGACCTTTAATCTCCTTCCATCTTAATCACAGTTCTGGTTCCTTTTTAAAGAATAGTTAATAACATTGTTCCCATAAAAGCCTACATTGGTCTCAGATAATAATAGCTCAGATAAGCTTCAGCGAGCACATCTCTCTTCCTTTTCCAGCCTACCTGTGGTTCTTGTTCAGTATTCCCATTAGCAAGGGGCAAGTTTCTTTGACTTTTGAGAGCGTTGGTGGTGTTTTTTTTTTTTAATGGGTCATTTATACAATAATATTGTATATTTGACTACAGTAACAAATGGGAAATGAGTGCATGCAATTTTTTCTGCCACGTTCACATAGCATAATGTTGGAGCATTGTATATAATGTCGTTTGAATATTTGGTGGTACAGTGGCACGGGGGTTAGCAAGGTCAACACAGCTTCAGAGTCCCCAGTTTGGTCCTAACAGTTTGGTACATATTTGACCTAGGCTTTGCTTTGTCCTGTACTTAGATCAACTTTTTCATCTTCATCCGCATCATTAAGATCCTTGTGTCTAAGTTAAGGGCTCACCAGATGAGATACTCAGACTACAAGTTCAGGTGGGTTGAAAAGCTCCAGGATGTTCAAATCCACCATGATTTTATACTGTGTATTAGTCTAATCTTTCCTGTGCATGTTTTAGACTTGCTAAGTCCACTCTGACCCTGATTCCTCTGCTTGGTATCCATCTGGTCCTGTTTTCGTTCGTCACTGACGAGTCTACCTCTAACGGTGCCATACCTTTGCGACTTACTAAACTCTTCATCGACCTGTTCTTCAACTCCTTCCAGGTGATGATGCAAGAATGCATCTGGGACATATTTGTGTTTTTTTTCCTCCTAATAGATAAGTCCCACCCATGAGTACGCCATCCTCCCAGTTGCTTAATCAGTCTAGAAAGGGTAACGAGATTTCTTGAACTCCACATGCTTCTTGTCGAACTGTTGATATTCAACTGGTAAAGACAACGTGAGGAGAGCATTTAACTATTATTCTCTATAAAGTAACAGTCATCCATGGCTTTGATGAGCCCATCCAAATATCAGAAACATGTATATTCTTCTTGAGTAACCTTCCTGGATTCCTGTGGTTTTGTTTAGAGTTGGGACTTCCCACCAACTGGTAAAGCTCAGGCTCTCGTACTAAATATAATAACAAAAGGCAAGGCATCACAGTCTTGCTTTGTCAATAATGATAAACTGACAGTGGCACATGACGCACAGCTGCTGTGTGTCAGATCCATATTCTAGTTAGAAGAACTGTCCTAATAACGGTTTACTTGCTTAAGGGTGATGGAAATTGGATCATAAGCTAACAGTGGTGCTTCAAAGTTTGTAAAAACATTTTACTATATGATTGCATATATATATAACCTATACACAAGTGCTAAAAGTAGATAAAGAGAAAAGGTAAACAAACTGGATTATACATGGTTGTTTATTTATTGAGCAAAATCATTATGTATTGCATATTTGAAAATAGCCTGTGAAACTCTAGGACTAGTAATAATTTAAGGGTGATATTAGAGTCACGCTATTTCAATCAATATGCGAACACCCAAGTGTGAGTGGAAGCCCTGGTCTATTTAAAGAACAGGGATCTATCAACATCTGACCTTCACAAGACATTTGTGGAGTTGTATTGTGGTACAGACAAGGGATATTTATGAGGACCTCAGAAAAAGACCTATTGAGGCTAGAAAATGTTACGAAAACACATCCAAGATTTTGGACTTTGTGAGAGGGTCCTGTTTTCAGCCTCTGGGCCAGAACAGCATGGCATCGTTAATAGTAATGAGTTCTGAATAATATCAGCACATACTAAAGGAACATGTAACACACACAAGTTGTTCCACCAAATACATTTAAACACTGTTAATACTTTGGAATGGCATGGAGTCCTGACCTTAATCCAACAGAAATGTTGTGGACGTACCTAAAGCGAGCAGTTCATGTAAGGAAACCCATGAACACCCCAGAATTGAAGCTGTTCTGTATAAAGGAATGGATTCAGATTTAGTATTCAGTACTGAAAAACGGTAAACTGTTAGATGCAGTTATTACAACACATGGAGGAACACATATTGGACCATTTTCCTCAATTAATAAATTACCAGTTTGATTTTTGTCTCATGTCTTTGACTGGGATCTCATTATCTACCTTTCTAAATCTTTTTGTTTCGTATTTAGGCAGAAATATAGACAATTCTAAAGGGTTCTCAATTTCAAGCACCATTGCGAATGTTTTTTACACCTTATTTGAATGTGACTGTTCAATATACATTTAAAATAAACAAAGAAATAAAACATTTTGTTCGCATGCACTTCTATGGTGTCCGTGTGCCATATACGTTTTGTCTGATAGCTGTGCAGTAATTTAATTCTAACACTAGTAAATTAGATCAGGGCACAGTTTTGATGACACATTTCAATCACCTTCTTCATTCTAACCATGGCAGTTAGCACAAGCAACTGTTTAGGCCAAATCTGCATTTACATTTTGCTAACTAACACGAGGGCTGACCAGTGCCATTTTTATACCTCCACAGGGGCTGCTGGTTGCCATCCTGTACTGCTTCGTCAACAAGGAGGTGAGCTCCAGCTTATCATATCATGTCATGCTAAAAATAAACTGTGCTGATATGGACTCAGCTCAGCTGTAACTACCACTCAGTTGAGCTTGCTTTTAAACGTGAGCATTTTAAGAAGATTTGTCCGAAATCCTAAAAACAAAAATGGGGAAATGCTGACTCTAATGAGCTTAAGGTCTATAACCAATATAGACAAACTAAGAAAATATGTCTGTAGAACATACATTGAGACACTATGGTATTGCCATGGGAAAGTGAGGCTCAGAATGATTCATCCTGCATCTGGCTTATGCTAAGTGATCAAGACAAAATGGTCTCTGAAGAAAAATGAATAGTTTGTATTTTGATTTGAATCTGTTTTCTGAATACATAAAGTACATAGTGTATGGTGTAGTTTGTTCAGTATGTTAGAGATCAACATGATTCAAACAGCCTTTTAAGAAATAAAGAACATTGAGAAGTTTAAAAAACACTATTGTATTTTTACTTATATTAAAAGCCACTAATACTATTTTTGTATTTTACTATTGTATCCCATACCGTCATCAGATTTGTAGGCTACACACTTTATTGTGCCACTTCTATATGTCAGTGCTGGCATATTACTTTCCTACCAAACTTCACTATTCAAATAATATATGTAATGTTTAGTAATTAATTAATCTGTAAACCCAAACCACTTATCCACTGTAACAAATGGTCATTAGGAAGTATCTAGGGTTCTGAATTACATTTTGCTTCTACCTGCACCATCCACTTTTATTCTATTGACTCTTTCAGTTCTGTTGACGCAGTCAGGCTACAAAATCTGCTGTAACAAAAACTTGTTTTACTTAATTTCTATATTTTTGACATCAGGCACATGATAACATTATAAATAATATTGGAAATGCAATTTATTATATATTAATGCTTCTGTCTCCATTTTTTTGGATAAATCTAAATTCAGTCTGGCTGTACAAATACATGGCTCCCAAAAATGAGGGGATATTTCATTATGGGATATTTCATTTTTAAATATCCCTTAATTTTGTGAGCAGTAAATAAAAAAAAACTGTATGTGAAACTAACAATAAATTGGTGTGCCAGTGACCTGTGTTTGCACCTGTCCTACGCTTATTCAATCAATCAACCTTTATTTAAACTCAAAATACATTGTAAATTCCAACTTGCTGGTACACTGCAGCTAAGAGCAGATTTGCCCAGTTCAGTTAAAGCTCTCTGAAGGATGATGCCGTCACTGTAGTGAGTTTTATCTTTTCCTTTCTTTACAGAGGGCACTGATGTGATGTAAGATGGCATATGGCCAGTGAGCGCTCTGTATATAAACAGCTGCACTGCCAGAGAAAACCAAACTACTTTCTGATGCAGTGTGCAGTGATGAGTGCTCTGATAGTCTCTGGTGATGAATCTCAAAGCCGAGTGGAACACTGGGTTTATGGGACAGGGTTGATCATTTATTTTACAAAAGGAATCTAATGAGCTGAGCACCAGTACCAGTGGACTAACCATTTGGTTTTTGTTTTTCACTTTCCACACGTAATTCAATACATTGCAAGAGATATTCAAACATTTCTTATAACTAGAGGGGCAGCACGGTGGCTAACTGGGTAGCACCTCTGCCTCACAGCATGAAAGTCCCGGGTTCAGTGTCAGGGTGGATTTGTCCTGGGTCCTGAAGTCTGCATGTCCTTCCGTGTCTGTGTGGCTTTACTTCGGGTTCTCCATTTTCCTCCCACAGTCCAAAGACATGCGTGTCTCTAAAGTGGCCCATATAGTGTGTGTGTGTATGCGACTATGCATTGGCACCCCGTCTAGGGTTGTTCCTGTCTTTGTGCGTTTGACTTTGACACTGACTTTTGACGTTGACATTTTGCAGACTTAGCTTTATGTTGTTAAAGGTGCTATACAAACTCATTTGAAACTAACTGAATTAAACCTGTTGTACTGCCTTTTTTGTCATCCAGGTACAGTCTGAGATGCTTAAGTACTGGAAGCGATGGAGGGGGAAGGACATTGACGATGATTACCGCCATACCTATAGCAACACGGCCCAGTTGTCCAAACACTTTCACATTTCCAACAAGCCACAGCTACCGGACATCACACGCTCCGCCTCGGGCATCTGTAGCCCAGAGGAGAAACAGCTCCTGGCGATCGGGTGCTACAATGGCATCAGCCATATGCGCTTTAGCTCCAGGTCACCCCCTGAGGACACCACTGAGAGCAGCTCTACAATGGAAAACATGCTGTGCGGTCAGGTACTGCGAGGGAATGATGAGAGCAGCCTGTGAGTGTGTGGATCTCACAACGTGTGAACCCTCTGGCCCCAAGTTCAAGGTCCGAACAGCAACGTGAAGGGTGTGTGTGAAAGTGTGTGCCTGCATAATGTGATTAATGTGGGAAAGTGCATAAGGGCCGCCAAGGTTGCTCTAAGCTGAACATCTCATGTGTTTAGCTGTCAGTCTGTTTTCACCACATCACTATCCCATTGCTACATCTTCAGCAGCTGAAAAATGTGCTGATGAAAGAACATTGAAAGAAAATGGCAGAACGGTAAGCTTCAAGAACTTGAAATAACAGAAACCTGGGTCTGTATTCACAGTCGAGAATACAGACACAATTGAATGAGAAGACATTCAAAAGATAGTCCAATGTGGGACCATTTTGACATTAACCGGACTGAAGGCTCAAAGAAATGAAATAAATTCTTTGGTGGGCCTGAAGACAGAACTGTGGACACAGTTGTCCACTCTCATTTTCTCTGAAGTGTCATGTTAGGGTCCTTGGAAATGAACTACTGCTTGTGTAACCTGATAGGTTAAATTAGTTATGTTTTTTGTATCATGGATGGTTTCGCACTATGTTCAAGCTTTCTACAGGGTCAGTCAAAAGTCACAAGACACGGGCTGGGTCAAAAGTCACAGGACACAAAGCCAAAACCATTGTTGAGGTTTCATTTTTGGTAGCGGTCTTCAGATGCCCTTGTCATCCACAGTCCCGTTTTTTGGAATTTAGCTATGAGGGCTGCAACAGTGCTGTGCGAAATTGTGCAATCAATCCCATCTTCAGTTACCTGTTAACTCTCTGTGTGGTTAACATTTGAACCACAAGAGAAACTGTAAATCAGATTGCTGCAATCGATGTCTGAGACAATTCTGGTCTTCTTTTAGATGCTACATGTCCACCATCCCATTGGGGAAAAAAAAACTTGCCCTTGATCCAATATGGATTGGATTTTTTAAGATGGCGGCCGGACATGGCCTAAACGATAGGTCCCCTCACCCATTACTTGCTGGGGTATTCAGATATGTAATTTCCCCTTTTGTTATTGAAATAAAAGGGTCTCCAGTGTCTTTTGACTCACCTTGTATTTACCAAGCATCTCAGTAAGAAATTGGTTGTAACACTGTACAAGAAGTAGACCAACTGGCTATAGAAGAAATACACTCACCGGACAAAAAACGTGTTATGTCATGTTATATCTCCACCAATTCTGTCGAGAATTTTCTGTAGATTGGGATTTTTGTCACTGCTGGTCAACCTTTATGAAAATAGGCTTTGCTAAACCTGTAAATTCATACGTCCTTCAAACAGTGGCCATTGGCCCACCCGAATGCAATCATTTCTTTTTCTCAATCATTACTTTTTCCAATCACATCTGCTTTGTGACACATTTTCCTAAAAATACAGTGCACTGTACCACCTCTTCTCAATCTGTTAATCCCATCAGACACCACACGGTTCTTTACAGCACAACCCTAAAGTTACTACCACCTAAAACATGCTCATTTTTATATTATTTTTGGCCGGGGAGTATGTTTCGGACAGCATTAACGAAGATAAGAAGCTTTTGGGAAAAAGATAAAACCCATGTTACAAACCTCATGAAGGATAAACTGTCTCTTTTGGAGCTTATGTTATGCAATTTAGACAGAGCATTTAGATAAGTAAAAAGTGTCATTAATTTGTACTAACATGATTTTTAGGAGTAATGCTGAGGTACATGATGAATATTTGTTTCATACAAAATCCGATTCTTTCCAGATGTGCAAATCTTGAAAGAATTCAGTGATACGTGACTTTTAGTGCAGCTAATCAAACAACAGGTTCTTAGTAATGTGATTTATAGGTACAATAGTTCAGTTCTATTAGGCACCCATAATAGTTGAGAAACAAAATTTCCCAGTAGCTGTTTATGATACAGACAATACAAACATAATGGCTGATATTAAAGGGTTAGAATAAAGAATACATTTATTTTAAAAAAATGTTACATTCAGCAAATAAAGTGGGTCAAGCAAGCTGTTCGGTTGTGACAAACGGTGACATCCTGGTGCTAGCCCTTTTCTTGAATAGTGATTATACAATTGGAAGACGAAGCTATTGGGATGATAATATTATCAGTCAGAAATGTAGGACTGTAGTAGCCTAGCGGTTGAGGTACTGGACTGTGGTCCAGTAACCTGATGGTCCTGGGTTCAAATCCCACCTCTGCCAAGTTGCCAAAGTTGCATCCTTAAGCAAAGCAAACAGTTTACACCAGTAAACAACGTCTTGAAGAAAATAAAAAGGAACGGAGGAGACTGAACCGATGGAACACTCCAGTAACATTTCTGACTGATCTATACAATCGATGTAGAAACACTACTAAAACTGGCTTCAGTGTTATTCCTCTTCAACCGAGCTGAGAATACCTGAAGATGTTTGATTTACTGTATTGACTTTCTGTGCCTTTCCTTTCCAGCATCTAAATTCTTGCAGGCTGCTCAATAACAGCTTCATCTTCCAAAATTAAATCAAAAACGTTTCAAAGCCATTAGATTTTATTAACTTGTTATAATTAATTTTACTAATGCATTTATACATTTGCTGACTTGTTATGGCTGCTGTTCTTGCTAGGCTATGTGTGTATTTGTCCCATTATCACGTGGTATAAAATGACAAGATCATCGGCTGTTGAAATACAGCAGTCGTAATGACACGCGTAAAAGCACAGCCTCTGGTGTAGAAAGTTTGATTAAATATGTGAAATTACACATGCAGGTGAATGATTAGATGGTATTTGAGTATTAGTTTGCATTTGAGGTGGAAAGCTAATGCACCGCTTTGGACAACAAGAGTAAGAAGTACTGTGTCTTGGCAACACAGCAAGTGTTTTTAAAATACTTTTTTGCATGGCAGATGCTACAGATAATGTTCTGTGCTGTCACAATAGTTTAGAAGTCTATAAATGTAAGTGTGTTAAAGAAAGAGAGAGAGAGAGCACTGAGTAAAGAGCTAATTAGTAGCTAACTAGTAGGAGCTAGTTAATCAATGTGCTGTATGAGAAACACTGCAGTATTTTGCCAAAGTACTCAATACTGGCATATTACAGTATCCCGTAGAGCACTGCTACGTATGCCATATAATGGTATTATGTACAATTTCACAGAACATATAGTGGATGTTAAGCGATGGACATGTGTATTCAGTATTTATAGTTGAGGCCAAAAGTCTACCTCTAGTGAAAATCCTTCTGTATTTTTCTTTCATCTAACCAGGATGCGTTCTAAACCTTACAGTGAGCATCAGCGATACAATGAACTCCATTAATTCCAGAATTTATTAGTAGTTGGTATGTTTCAGTTTTTTGTAATGAAACTGTGCACTTGCGTGGCCAGCTGGCGTGGATTCCTCAGGAACGTATCCAGTCTGATGATCCATGTTATCCAGCGTGATTTCACAATTCCAAAATGCATCTTTTTGTGATGATAATGAATGCTTGGCATCCACTTTCTTCAAGCTCTCCCATAAATGCTCAAGGGGTTTTTGGTCAGGTGAAATTGGAGTAAAGTTCTTGATAGTCAGCTCTCCTTGATCTTCTTTGGCCTTCAAGTGGTCACGTGATTAAATAAGGGGGTGCTGTCCGACTGAACTGGGGATTGGGGGAGTGTAGTGTCTTTACAGGCATTATTGGGAGCATCATTAATTGGCCTTTAATCTTTTGTTAGATAAAGAGAAATGTTACATTAATGCACTATTTGAATTACAGTGTCATATTGATGGCAAACAAGCACTTCTTTCTCCAAGCACATGTGACCCTGCTTAAAATAGCCTGGCCCAACTTACACACAGGAAACACAAATATAGCCTAAAACACTTAAAGGTGCTGACTGAATGCCTTAATGAGGCTTAGTGCCAGATCAGATTTTTCCATTTCACACCCCCCCCTTACATTACACTGATATTACACTATATTACTTTTCCAATTAATGCCCAGGGGCCGTATAACACATACAGTCGAATCCGGTTAATTGGACCACATCGGGACACGTCCGTTTTGGTCCGAATAACTGGCTGGTACAATTAAACGAACATGCCCTATGTTACAAGACGGGACGTGCTATAATTTATGTAACATATTAAATGTTTATTAAACC
>JAUZST010013122.1:0-11160 GCA_034779995.1 Parotocinclus haroldoi
CATTCTGTTTTTATTTACAGTTTGTAATGTGTCTCTACTTTTTTTTGAATCTGAGATACATATACACACACACACACACACACACACACACACACACACACACACACACACACACACGTATACATAAAAATTTTTTTTCATTAAATCTTTGTGAGCAATTTACGATTGAATGCATGTGTGCAATGCTTGATTCCCACATTTGATAAGTTGTTTTCTAAAAAGGAATAATAACATCATTTTCTTTTAGCAAAGCAATGCTTTTTCCACACAGAGTGAAGATGACCAACAAGAGTGTTGAGAACAAGTATATCAGACTAATGTCTTGACCTGATTACAGTCCCGATCAGATTCAACCTGTAATGAATACTTATTTTTTAAAATATATATATGTATATAATTAATATCTTCTAGTGACTTCCAGCAGATACTAATTTTGGTAATTAGTCACTGACCCTAGTGCTTTTAGTCTTGGTGCTGTCCTGCTAGAGCATGACTCTTTGGGGTTAGGAGAGCTGTGGGTTGCAAAAAAATGCTATCATTGAAAAAGACGTAATAGTTCTAATACTACACACATAATGTCAAGGTGTACGTCTCTTCCTCATCACATGTTTTCAAAACGATTGACCATAATATCTTATAGATTTATCCAATTTATTGTACTGGGGTATGTTTTTACAGGGTTATAACTTTTGCATAAGAGTCAGTGTGGTAAAAGTGCCGAATTAAATCCAGATTGAATTCAGTTTGACATCGAAGATGAATGGCCACGTAAGCGACAAGACTGGCAGCCACAAGACTACATGGAACAAGACATCCAACATTGATGAAACTCGTTGCCAACCGCACAAATGCTATGTCGCTAGCTAACAGTGGTAGCACTCTCCATTTAATGATATTCATCAATTTTTGTAAAATCAAGTTTGACTTCTTATGTGCCTTGCCCACAAATTAGAATGTTCCAGAACAGCGCCTTATGGATCCCTGCCCGCAGTGATGAAATCAAGCATGACAGACTTTGCAAAATAAGGTAATCCCTAAAAGCAGTCACCGTTAGTGACATTTCAGACGACACAAAGAAAGCTGACAGATTCTGAAAGGTAAGGCCATTTGTGGATTGCATTCACAAAGGGTGCTTGCTTCAGGCATGGCCAGAATGCATGCCAGTTGTTGAGTAGATGATTCTATTTACAGGAGTCTGTCCTTTTTTGCAGTATGTGCCACATAAGCCCAGTCAGCTTGGCATGAAAAACTGATGCATGTCACTCAAAAACTATGCATCCTTGTACAAATGTATACTGTGATTCAGCTATTAAATATGAAACCTGTAGTTCATATGACATTGAAGCAGGTGTACCTGACTGAAGTAGTACTGAACCTGGTCACTGAAGCACTGTAGAAGTGTTCAACCATGAAACAGCAAATGGACAGAATCAGTTACCAGGAGAGATGAGATGGTATGTGTACTGACACGAGACAAACAACGTCACTTGAGAAGGTATCGACAAGTATTGAGCAGCTGTACATTTGAAAATGGGTGGGGTTGACTTGGTAGACAGGAGGATGATTTTTAACGAAATGCATATCCAAATCAAGAAGTGGAAAATTCACTGGTCCTCGATTTAGCTAACAGCTGGGGAGTGTATCACAAAACCGTCAATGTACATGGTACTTGCTGAACTGTGGAATAATCTGGATACCATAAATGTATTTTTTCTCCCCCTAACGTTCACTGCTATGATACTGTCCTCTAGCGTCTATAGCACATCGCTGCTATTGGTCATTTTGTCTTGTGGAATCATGGCAGAGATGTTTACAGTGAAGCAAGAACAGCCAAAGCAAACACAAGGCTAAGACTGCACATATAATCATCTCCAGATTTGTGTTGTGCGTTTTATCCTGACTGTTTGATGAACAGCTAGGGCATATGGTAAATATCTTTTTCTTTCCTGTGGTAAACCTTCCCAAAACAAACCACAATCTTTAGAGCAAACTAGCATACAATTTCAAAATCAGAACCCACATCCTGGTGTGGAAAGGAAAAAAAAAAAACCTAACTTGAATTAAAAAAAAACCCAACTCAAGACAAAACCACAACCACAAACCTAATATCCAACCCAACTCATCAGACCTAATAAACCAGTACTGCATCAGAACATCAAACAAACAGATCAGTAATTTAAGGTTATTACCTGCATTTGACAATATCTGTGTTTCTTTTCCCTAGGCAGCACCAAATGTAAAGCAAAGTCAGCAATGTTTGGCATTCATTCATTGCACTAGTTTGCAGCTTTCACAAAGACAAGATTTGCCAGTAGATCAGTTCATGTTACTTTAATCTGAAAACACGGTGTTCAAGCTCAGTAAAACCACAGGTTGAACATGTACAATATTTTAGTAACTGCAAACAAAAATTAAGGGGAAAAAAGCAAAAAGAATGTCTATAGTGAAGTTTTATCAAAACAATTCAATAAAATACTCATTAATTCACATGAAAAGAAAAATCATTTTTTTGTGCTTACTAATCATTCTAAAAATATGCCACAATAACAAAAAAATGGTAAAATAAAGCAAATGATTTAGTGACAGTTTGCACTACGGTATTGCAAAATCGATGTCCTTGACAAGCTGTTTTCTACATTTTGCATTGTAATTATATATTGTATATACACACACACTGATCTGGAGATATATTAACAGAGAATGCTAATGTAAAAAGAAGCAAAATATATTGCATCACTAACAAATGGTCATTTACATAAAAAAAGACAATTCTTAAAACGTCAGGCTCATGTTTACTGGTGAGTTTGTTTTATTGCTCAGGACAAGGCTGAGCTGTGAATGTACAAAAAGACCCATTTAAAAGACATGGAACATTTAAAAGGTACGAGCAAGATTAAAAGTCATGGTTTGGTTGTTGGCACAGTCAAGGAACCTCACCTCGTTACTGGTCGAATAAAAGCATCAAAAACCCAAATGTAAGCATCAGTAGCACACAAGTACACTTGGCACTCCAAAAAGAAAGGATCACCATGCCTCAGAGAAGTGAATGGAAAAAAAAAGCTCAGAGTCCAGAAAGCTAGAGATGTCCAGCTACGAGTTAAATGACACAAACAACCCAGGTTCCTTTCCTTTAAGTCTTGCATAATCCCTTTTGCTTTTGTCCAGTCCTCAAAAGCTCACCCAAGCGCTGCGCCTCATGTTCCGAGCTTGTTCTTCTAGAACATGCATGTCCTCTTACAGAAGAGTGAAAATGCATTAAACACACCTACTGAGCATTTAATGAGATTTCTTGGTAGCTGAGTCTCAATGTGGTTTTAGGCCCACACTGTTGTGCATGACCTTGTATTAAAAACCTGGCAGGGACCCAGTGAGCAGATGAGTGATGGTGGATCTTGCAGCATGCGCGTGTGTGTGTTTGTGCGTGTGTAGGTCTTCTGGGGTAACAGTTCACATTTCCATATGGCATTCACCTTTGAAGATCCTCGGGAGATCAATCCTGTCTGAGAGCTGCAGTTGTGATTTTAGATGCATACAGCATTTCAGTGACAAGAGTTATGATCCAGATCAGTTTTGTTCCATCATAGCCGAGGATGACTAATATGGATAAGAAGAAGCTGAGATGCCAGTGCACAGACATGGTAAAATAAGCTGCCCTGGGTATTTAGGCTCTCTTATCTTTGAAAGTCCCTGCTGCTTGAATGACAGGACAAATAATCCTGAACAGCGACGTCTGTGCCCAAGCTTGCACAGCAGTACATCCAGTTCACAGTTCATGTACAGTACAGAGAAGTTCTCAAGTACAAAATCCAATGATGTACCCTCTTTTGTGGAGGGACATCAGCTGCAAGCATGCAAGACATGTCAGAGAATAACAATATCCTCTCATTTCCATCAGCATGGACATTTAAGAGCAAAAATAACAGATTAGTCATTCACAGAGATTATGATCAATACAACGTTTAGCTCTCCTGTGGTTATGATATGGCTAAGAGCATTGAGTTGAACAAGTGCCCGCACAACCCTTTAAATGGCAGCTTGTGGGCATGTAACCTACCTAATCTGAGTCACATGTCTCGGTTCTGGAGGTTCTTTTCTGCGTGGGTTGCTCTGTTGCTATTTTGTGTATACTTTGTATATTCCATGAGTAAAAGAGTCCTGGTTTTATCAAGTGGTCATTTCTAAAAAGTCTGCTGGGTGGAAAAAGGGTGGAAAGCTTAAACAGGGCTTTTTAAAGATGGTCACCACGTTAATCAGCACTACCCCACCTTAAAGAGCCAAGACTGAAAGTTTACAGTAGAGCTTAGTCCCGAACTCAACCTGACTATTGCTACGTTTTTCACTTCCATACACATTATGGCAGTATTTTTTTCAGATTTCATTAGATAGCTAGCACCACTGAATCAGTGAATCTAAAGACGTTCACATCAGTCTAACAAATCGGTTCCTATTGCAAAAGTCACCATCTTTCTTTGTGACTTGGCACCTGCTTATGTATCACACTAACAACTCCATTAATCAGAGTCATGTGACTTTTAGATGACTGAAACCTCCCGCTTCTACACGATGATGAGCAAAACCCTATATACAAAGGATGTCACACCATAGAAGTCATGCAGGATTCTGATTTGAGGCCAACTGCCCCTTTTGGCTTTTTACTTCTGGGGCTCCAAACTCCTCTAGTAAAAGAGCACCACAAGAACGCAACGGCAGCACGAACTAACAAACACGCAAACATACATATATGTGTACAAAAACACACACGCACACACACTCGTGAGGAGTAAGCCACTATTTGGAACTGTGGCTAGTTGTCTGTAAACAAGGGGCCTCTACTCGGGTGAGTGTGTTTCCATGATGTCCTTTTGTTGATTGGGCTTGGCGAGCACACATCAAAGAGCCAGTGTGCCTTCTTGTCTGAGGTTGGATATTTGGGCTTGGAGACTGGAGCCTGTTTGGGCCGTGGGAACAGGGGCACGTGTGATGTGCGTGTGTGTGTGTGTGTGTGTGTGTGCGTGCGTGCGTAAGCTGGGTGCTCCAGTGAGCTTCTTTAGTGTGCTGCAGAACTGCTGTTGGGATCGGGCCGGGCATTGGCCAGGTATTTGGCTCTCATGCTGGATGTGTACTGCAGAAACACAAAAAGAGACAAAATATAGCATATAAGCAGTGTAAACAGTGGATAGATCAAATATAAACATACCTTCATAGTCAACAGTAATTTGAGAAGCATTTTACACTTAAATAACACTAAATAGTTTTAAAAGAAAGACTAAAAAAAAGGTTCAAACCAAACCCAAACATCGCTTTTAGATTTAATCTGTTCATCAGATTGTTTAAGGTGACTTGACGAGCTTTCATTAAATAGCGTTCATCGTAAAACCAAATGCTGAAATCAGTAGTAATGGCATGACAAGCAGTACACATTACCAAGGAGGGAGTGTCTTTCCCCAAACCCCAATTTTAACCAGAGGTGCCAAAAACAAACGGGAAATAAGCACACGACTAAAAGGAAATCTATTCAATACGCAGCATTAGTCTTTAGTAGGTTATGTTTACAGACTAAGTACTTTGGAAGTAAGCTACTTGCAAGTTTTAGAATGTCACTCTGTATGATTGCCAGCACATATTACACTGCTCTCAAAAAAAGTAGGGGATACTTCTAAACGAAATATCCCATAACTAAATATCCTCTAATTTTTGTGAGTGTATAAATGCAATCTAATGCACACTTAAATGTAAGTGTTTAAAAACAGGTGGTGTGTTCTTATCTTTTATAGACTTTCAACAAAGTCAAAAAAGTACAGTACCACTGCTTGGGACTTATTCTTCAGAAATGTTGAACCTGGGCCACTGCAGCAGAGCCCTACAAAATTATGCACATCTCACTTTTAACAATGCATTCCCAATGCATATCGTGGCAATGTGCTTTTTAACTTTTCTATTTTGAATGTCTTCAGCATGGATCTTTTGGTGTCTGACATCATCTCTGGCTGATAGGCATACATATTGTTTACTTCTATTAGATGTCACAATGAATCAATTGCATTAGTTGCAAGGCCACGTTTACAATAAAAGTTGTGATAAAAGGAAGGCTGAATATTAATAAGACCACATGCTTTCATCAGCCTCCAAACATAGAGAAAAAACAAAGTAGTGGATGAGTGCCTTTATTCTCAACTTTGTGGTAGTTTCAGGCAGAAATTAGCATTTGCAACAAAGTAACACATGAAACAGTTCAGCGCTGAGATTAGATCATGGAAGAAACAGTCCTGTGGTACAGAGGATCTGCTGCTGCTTCTTTCCAACACACAGTGGGTGAAGTGTAACAAAGCTTAGAAAATGCTACTCAAACAGCCCACAATGTATATGACACATAGTGAGAGTAGGTCATATAAAAATCCTTTCCTGTGTGCATTACATATTAAAAGGTTGCACATGCATTTTATGTAGTATACTAACATAGTATCTGAAAGATGAATATACAAGGTTAGATAATGTAGACTAGGGGGACTCCACTCTTTCTCCTCTGCCATAGGATTTCACTTACATCCATAAGAACAAATTGTAGTGTTACTTTAGATCAGAGACTAGATGCACTTTCAGCCAAATGCTCAATAAAGGTATTCACATACCTTTTACATTTACAAATCCAAGACTCAGTGTTGGTTCTAGACCATTTGCACATTGGGGCTTCAGGCTGTGCTAAGTCTAGGTTAGAGCCAATGTATTATTTATTTTATAGTGCATTTTCTTCAGTGAAGCACTGTCTTGGCATTGAGCAGCTTCACAATTTTCTATTATCTTCTCTTATCCAAAGGCCAACCCCAAAGCGAGCAAGGCCTATATCGACAAAAACGTTACAAGGAAGAAACAATGGGACGACCACAACTCAAAAAGGGTCCCGTCCTCCATTAAAAGCCAAATTATATGTAAGAAGTAAAAGTAGCTAAACTAATTACTACATTTTTAGGAACAGTTTGAAGAAACAGAATATAAACATTAACATAGAAACTTTATTGAAGACATTTCATATTTAAAATGAATAATAAAGCAGATATAATGTATAGTCTCACTCAGCTTTCTTGATTCCATTCTTAAATTTGACAGCAAATAAACATTAATGTATTACATTATGCATCAATTACCTGCATTATTAATTCTCCAAGCTATTCTTTATTTGTCCATTTGTATTTCCTATTTCACTAACTTTGAGGTGCCACCCAATTGAATGCGTGCCTGTTTTTGTTTCACCTTTTATATTGCTCAAACAACCTGTAATCTGTGTGTTGGTCATGATTCTTTTATATGTGTTAGGTGACCGTGTACATTGAATTATACGTGCAAAGGTACACAACTGAATTCTTGTGATTGAGTATTATTGGATCGTATCTTCTCCAATAAATAAATGGGAGTAGGGGGCTTCCAAGACTTTTAGACCCGCTGTGCAAGACTAAAATCATTTAAACATTTGATTCGCTTAATATAATTAGCACCTTTTAATACTTTTTGATGACATGTCCTTTTTGTGTTTCAAAAAGAAAAAAAAAGGGAAAACGGTTACTATAAAAATTCTTTGTGTGTAAATAAACTATATAGCAGCACTCTTCCCAAATGTATCACATTACAAGTTGCTCAAATTGATTCTAATCAAATCTGTCCTATCAATACTTCCTATTTGGCAGGTTCAAGTTTGTTAATACAGTGACACTCTTTAGACCATATCTGTGAAGGTTTTTATAGAATCTATAAAAAGGCATATTATCTGTGATGGACTTATGTCTTGTAAAGAGAAAGTTCCCACTTTGCACCCAGTGTTTCTGACATAGCAGTTCACCCACATTGACCCTGATCAGAGGAAGTGTTTAATAAAATGAATGACTAAATGAATGAATAAATGAAGGAGTTGAATTGTGGCAGAAGACCTCTAGGAAAATTGCCTAAATAGAATAGAACTTAATCATATAGGTACACTCACATACACTCAGATAGCAGACAGACATGACAATGTTTAGGTGCAGTCCATCACCTGACCTGACATAAAGAGGATCGCCTAGACACCAATGTAATACATATGCAAGTTATTATGGTTCTTGAGGAAAATGACACATCATGTGAAGGGATAAACTTGTCTCCAGCTCAAGGTACGTTGCGTATCAGAAATGAGAAAAGATTACACAAATGTCATGACACTGTTTAGCTGAGTTTATAATCGATCAAAACCCATACCCACACACTACCAAAGTGAAAAAGGAATGTCAGAACAGAGCCTGATCACTGGGTAATAAGAGGACGCCACTTTCACAGGATAATTCTAAGGCAGCTCCATGTAACTCTTTGGTAGAATAAGTTCGTAGAATCAGGGAAAGCTGAGTGCACTGCAGAGCAGATCTGACCACAGATGATGGAAGGAACAGCACAACACAAAGCACTTTCTTTGGTGAGGAACAGGGGCTTGAGCAAGGGCTGAGTTATACTTTTGCATCCATGAATAAGTGCAGCTTTTTTATTCAGACTTTCTAAATGGTGCCTGCTAAGATAGTTTCTCTTAAGGTGAGCAGGGATACTAGATAGATGTTTAAATTAGAACTATAAAATATAAATAAGCACAGCCTTGTGCATGCTTCCGAGTTGGTGCATGCTTCTCCCTACTCTCAGACTTACCTGCTCACATTGTAAATACGTCGTGAATGTGTGTGAAAAGAAGATAGAGGGGGCACACATGGGGTGCGGAGGGGCAATCAATGTGATGCACTCAGCTTTACAGTGAAATGATTTAATCTTAAATAGTCAAAAAAAAATCAACATGTGGCGGTAAATTAATTCGAACGAATTTGAAAGTTTCTTCACTTTAACCGTTCATGCCTCGAGTGTTCGGTTTGAAGTTTTCAGTCTCAGCACCACTGTCCAGAGACTGGGTTCATCTCAATGGCTAGAGTTGTACATTATGTTCACTTATTTATATTTCAATTATTTAACGTATTTAATTATTGTAAATGATTACATATACATATGAATAGAGGCATAATACAGCAGATTAATCATATTTACACATGGGGGATTCTCATGGGGACATTGGAGTTTGCACAGCCTTCTGGAACCAATTAAGTTCAAATTTCAAGGTTATACTGTATTAAATAAATCAACATATGATAATTACTGCAGTATCTTGACTATTTGGCAGTACTGGTACACTTACTGTATACAATATAGAGGTTGTATGTCCAGAGCGTCCAGATTCACAGAAATGTACATGGATGATAAGCGATGAATTCTTGCATAATCACTAATACTGACTTCATAATAAGTCAGTTAACTGAAGTTTCTTGTAAAGTCCTATAATTTAATAATTTGTTCAACAGAATATATAAAGATTAACAGGTAGCAATTTGGTTGGACCATCCTGTATTTTTTCACTTTTGCATAAGAGCTAAACACATTTCTTGAGGTCTTTGCTATTTACTGATGTTGATACACTAAGGTGGTGGTATGGTGTAGTCCACCATCGTGGTGACCCAAAATTGGAGTCCAGGCAGCACATTCTGGCTGGGCCATGGGGGACGGGAGGCCGATTCACACCAATTCAAAGCTGAACTAAGCTGTTGACAGGACTTGGCTCAATGAGCCAAGTGATAGCAGAATTTGAACTCACAAGTTTCAGTTAGCAGCCCAGATCATTTACCACTGAGCCTTGCATATCTTTCATCACTTCACTGTTAATGGAAATACTCCAGTGCTCAACAAATCAGCATGTACCTGACACATATATGAAGAGTGCTCCTGATGTGCATATCCATTCTTTTGCAGAAGTATTAGTCAGCCTTGCCTCCACACAGACTTTTTTTTTTTTTTTTTTGGTTTGAGGAAAAATAAAGGCCAGCAGGTGGATGTTCGGGTGGGTGGGATTTGTTCAGTACCTGAGAGTTCGGTACCAAACGAGCGGGAGCTCTCCGAGGCCTTTAGCTGCCCGCTGCAGTGTGCATGTCCTCCATGGCAGTCTGATAGAACTGCACAGCGCAGGGAGGGGCGAGCAGAAAACGACAAGAGAGTGCAAAGCAGATACATACGTCAGCCACAGTCTCCACCTCTCACACACAGGAAAAGTACAATAAAGCAGCACAATAGAGCAACATCTACTAGTCAAACCGTTAGGCATTTCCTTCTCCAAACCATCTCATAAATCTTCACGAGTCTAGAGCTGCAGGTCATGTGACATTTCAAATTTGGTTGCCAGGTCAGAACTGCAAACAAGCTCGACAAAAAACCTTTGCATGGTACCAGAACACTAACTCTACCTGACAGGCTGTCCAGAGCACTTTCACCTTTCTAACCCACACAGACACAGAACTAACTACACCACCACCTGCTATATAAAGTGAATCAAATGTAGAGAAAAATGCCCGCATAGAAACACCTGTAGTGTTTACCTACACCTACTGTGTAATTTGCATGTGCCAAGTATAACCAAGTGAGGTGTGTGGTATATGCATGTGTGATCAGTCAGTGTTAATTGAAGGAGACACTTACAGAAGGGGGAGGAGACTCTCTCCCGATGAGAGGAGTGTTCTCACAGCGGGGATTCTGGAAGTTTGCATTCTGTGTCCTGTGTGATGAGAAATACATGAAATAAGCATACAATATGAGAAAACCCATTTTGATCTTTAACAATATATTTTAATAAACACAGTGACCAAGACGTTTACACTGAAAACACAAACTAGTCAGAAACTGTTACTGACAACTAATCCAGGGCTATGGCTAAACATTGGCTGTATCCAGCTCCAGCGGATCTGCTGAAGTCTGCCATCGTTTTGTGCCCCACAGAATGCGTGTAGCAACCACTGAATGTGTTCTGTGTCTCCCCCTGGTGGCAGTGTTTGTAACTGTACGCATGCTCGTCAATCACAAGTGATGGCAGACAAGCCAGCCTTGACCACAAAGAAAAAGAAGTAAAAGAAGGCAACAAGCTTGTGCTCAAACTTGCATTTCTGGTTAACGAGGTTATTGTAAATGACAAATTTGGCATCCGGTGCAGAAATATTATATTAACAGTGTCTTTAAATATTAGCAGCCCTGGTAAACATGAACAAAATGACACACACACACACACACACACACACACACACACACACACACACACACACACACACACACACACACACACAC
>JAUZST010013123.1:0-11159 GCA_034779995.1 Parotocinclus haroldoi
ATATACAAGTTTTATTTCTAAACCTAATCATATATAGTACTGTGCCAAGGTTATTAAAGCACAACTATAAAATACATTACAATTGTATGGAGTGTTTAAAAACTCCCCTTAAGCTTGAGCAATACCAGCAGATTCATCAGGATGCCAAGCTTACCCTCCTAAAATCCAAAAAAGCTTAATCAGAAATATTCTTTTCGATGGTTGGCAGCAAAGAAACCACTTTTCAGAAGGGAAACAGGGTGAAAAGGCTAAGATCAGTGGTAAAGAGTGTCTGTTCCAGGTTTGAAATGCTTGGGTCTAATTGTCAACAATATGTAACAAAGACATGCGTGTAAGGTTTATTGGTGTCTCTACAGTGCTTAGTGTGTGACTGTGTGTGTGTGTGTGTGTGTGTGTGTGTGTGCGTGTGTGCATGCGCGCCCTATGATGGCATACTGACATATGGTCAGTATACTACTGCTAAAAGAACGGTGGCCTAAAACCTTTGCACAGTGCTGTATATAACATTCTGCAACTTCCTCTGCTGTAAACATTTCCTACTGCTTATACTAATTTACACACACAAGAAATTTTGATATTAAGCCAAACTAGCTCGATTTGATTTAAAAATTCTGCACAAGTACCCTCATTCTCAGGTACAGTGCTTGGATTTCAGTCATTTCGAAGAAAGGCACTGTATTGTACTATTATTACCCATTTTATTGCCCACTGATATCCACACGCATGAACATGCATGAGTACACTGCTCTCTCACACAAGGACGTGCAGCCAATTTTATGTAATTCCTCCTGCAGGGTAATTCAATAAATACTACTGGTGATCCTAAACTACAATGACTTTAAAATTCATAAAATAGGTCCTCTTGGGAATGAAAACAAGGCACAGAATTTGTTCTATTGTTATAGCAGCCTTGCAGACAGCTGACCACAACAAGATGACATATTTTCATAACACACTGAATAGCTGATGCTGTGGAAAGTCACATGACAACTCCAGACACCATCTGGAACCATAATCTTTTGCTGTGGAGACAAACAAGCTGATGTGGGCACTGCTGTCCTAATATCCATTACTGCTGCTAAAATATTGGCATTTCTAGTCCAATTTATTGTAGCATACATATTAAACATTATACATATTAAAGAAAGGATGTGCTGTGTAATGAAGATACACATAAAACTTTATGTAAAATGGTATCGCTACACTGTATATATACAAAACTCTGTGAACACACATCAACCAGTTATCATAAACAGAAAATATTGGCATTGATATGATATTCCCTCTTTGATGTTGAACAACTTCCTCATTTCTATGAATCATTTCCAAAAGATTTTGGGACACGACTCTGGAGATTTGTCTCTATTTAGCCACTTTACTGAACCTTACTGCGCTGATTTTGGAGTTTTTCCAGTTCATCCCACAAGTCTAATTTGGAGTTTTTCCAGTTCATCCCACAAGTCACTGGATAAAATTTAGCAGTTTGTGGAGGACAGTCATTTCTTTCACAACAAACTTGCCAAAATAATTTTTATAGACCTTCGCAAACAGGAGCAAGTATAATTTATAATTCCAGAGAACTTCTTGTCACGCCTTCCATGTCTTATAGTGGCAAGCTGAACTTCTGCATGGTGATATGTGCAGCTATTTGGTCCTAAACTGTCAATCCATAAAACCCCAAACAAACCAAACAATGCTTACCATGCGGATACTGCTTTCAGTGTAAGAGGATTTTGCACAATAAAACCTTACTCTATAGTTCTGTTCTGTGAGTTTGTTTTCTCCTTACATGAATTTTTACTTTCATATCACTGCAGACAGTATGAACCCAGAATATTTTATGTTTTGTCTGATCAACTTTTAGTTGTGAACTTGTGAAAATGACCTTTGCCAAGGACACTGACCCAATACCATTACCCTGGCTGTTGGACTTGTAGCTGAAAGCAGTCTGAATAGTTCTTTTTGTCTTGGCTCTGGAGCACACATCCTGCATCTCTTCCAAATCAGTATCATCTGACCACAATCCACATTTTCACTGTGTCATGGCTCATCCTTGAGCTCAGGGAAGTTGATGCCACTTCTGTATGGTGTCAACATGAGGATTATTTTTTGCACAGTAAAGTTATAAATAATGTGTTTGTTTAATGACTAATCCCTTGTTCATGTGGTTATATTAGCTATTGTTGAATGGTGGGTTTTATGCAGTGCCGACTGAGGAGCAATGTCTCTTCAGATTATGCTTGCCCTTGCCCCTTGCACTTTAATTTCTCTAGATTATTGTTTCATTGAACATTGATAGAATTGTTTCATGATATTATACCCTGTAGTGGGAGAAATATGCAAATTCTTTGAGAAACATTGTATTTCAATAATATTTGCACAGTTTTGTTGACAAATTGGAGATCATCTGCCCATCTTTGCTCCTCAAACACTCGACCTTTTACTGATACTGATTTTGTACCAACTCCTGTAAATAGTCATCCTTGCTACTTAACAAGGCACAAATATTTTGTAACACACACAGGAACTATAGATGGATAGATAAATAGATAGATATGTGTATATATATACATAGATAATAAAAAATAAAAGGGTAGAGTATTTTTGTCACTACTAGTGATTAATGGTCTAGCAGCATTTCAGAACCATGTTTGATATTTCACATCATAATACTGTTACTAATGGGCACGAAAAACATGGTGATGACATGTATATACATTTTAGATTTTGAACTTGTTAACAGTTCACTGAAGTGCACTTCAAGTGCAAGATCATTTAACTACGTACTACTAGCCAAAGTGGTCTCTGTTACATACACTGCTCACAAAAATTTGGGTATTTCAAAATCGAATATGAAGCAGATAAAAAAGAAGCATTTCATTTTATTTCATTTAACGAGATCATCAGAAAGGCAAATGAAAAGTCAGAAAAAGATAGGGGTTAATAGGGGTGAACAAAAGCTTATTAAACTGGATGAGAGTACCACACATTGACAGTAGGGTTTATGGTCACCCAAGACTGCCAAAACACACTGACAAAGATGTGGCATGGACAGGATCAGATTGTCCAGCCATTCTTGTGGAATCCTTTTCATATTCATTGTGAAATATATTTGTGAAATATTTTGGTGAGAAGTGTACATATCTGTTAGTTTGGTAGCTTAGTCTTAAAAATCAACATGAAAAAAACTGTGATAAACATGGTGATCCAATGAAATCATAATACAAAATTTTGGTAAATGTAAAATTACAATCAGAGCAGAACACACACACACACACACACACACACACACACACACACACACACACCTCTTTTGCAATTCCCCATCCTTGTCATATCCAGATAATCCCACTCACCCATGAGATGTTCTTGTTCTTAGATGATTTGGGCATGGCAGTGGGATGTTCTTCTAGTAGGAAAGGCTGCAGAGTTAAGGGGGATCTTCAGGGATCTTCATAAAGTTCAGCCAAGATGTGATGTATCAGATCCATAATATCAGGTTTTAAACATAACATAAGTTTTAATCATGATGGGGTGAGTTAAAACAAATGGTGGAATAGAAGACTTACTGAGTAGAGGAGAAAGTTTTGAGCCCAGTGCATTTCATCACAAAGGTAATAATGCATCTCATGAAATTAGCTGAGAAACCTCTCATATTCCTTCACCATCTATTCCTCTTTGTCGCCAAGTAACTCTCAACACTGAAGGGGGAGCGATTGCTTTGCATATGAACATAAAAAAGTCCCTCCTCCCAGCTGGGTCCAAGGCAAGCCACCAATCAGCGAGTGGGGACTAGGCAACTGCTGCCTCAGGTGATCCTGGTGCTACTGCCTAACTACATGGAAAGGCTTGAGAAATGGGACAGATGTGGTGAGCAATCACAGAGAGATAAACTTGGGATTATCATTTTATATACAGGGCTGGCAGGCAAAGATTTGAACATGGAGAACATAATACACTGCTCACAAATATTAGAGGATATTTCAAAATGAATATAAGACGATTTAAAAAAGAAACATTTCATTTTATTTCATTAAGCAAAAGTCGGAAAAGCAAACGAAAAGCCAAAGAAAGTTTTTTAATTACGCAAATGAGATTTTTTATTATAGTGATTGAGTAGCAAGTGGCATATTTCTGAAGGTAATCAGAAGCATGTTTAACTGGATGAGAGTACCACACATTGACTGTACAGTACGGTGTATGATTACCCAAGGATGCCAAAACACACTGACATTGAAAGGATCAGATTGTCCAGCAGTTCTTGTGCCACTCTTGCTCCAGGTCAACTTCCAGCTTAAGAAGTGCTATGGGAGATATCGGGCAGTTTGCCAAATGTCTTTCCTGTTCATCCCAAACATGTTCAATGGCATCAGGTCTGGAGAACATAAGACACTGACAAGGCCAGTCCATGCGTTTAATTCCTGCCTCATAAAGCAAGTTATTGATGAGCTGTGCATGGTAGGGCCTTGCATTATCATGCATGAAAAAAGTAGTTTCCAACTGCTCCAGCATAGGGTACCACTATAGGGTGCATGATCTCATCTCGATAGCTGAAAGCAGTCAGCGACTCATTTCTGATAACGTGAGATTCAGTACGACCACCAATGTTGATTCGAACCCAAACCATGATTCCATCATCACCACCAAAGTCACATGTCATTGTGGGATTCCCTCACAAAAACCAGTTTCTCCAGCTTTTTACTCTTATCCAGTGATATTTTTGAATATTTTGATGGCATACAATGATACCTTGGTTTCTTGACCAGTTTGGAACTAATCAAATACACTTCTCAATGCATCTTGACTACAAAATCTGTCTGATCGATTGTTTTGCACTCAGCAGACTTGGTTAAACTTGCATGAGTTGAGCCCCTTTGAGGTCCTTTCTGTGTGGAGTCAGCATGTGCAGTATGTGTATTAGGTTAATTGGTGTCACTAAAAAGTGGTCCTTAGTGTGTCACTGTGTGTGTGTGACTGTGTGTGTGCCCTACAATGTATTGGCGCCCAGTCTAAGGTGGGCACAGACTGGCCCGCGACCCAGTGTTATGTGATAATGGATGGATTGATAATTATAATTATTAATTATTTATTAAATTTATAATAAAAATATAATATAATTTTAATAATATTAATAACTATAATAATATAAATATAAAAATTATTATTATAATTATAATTATTATAGGAACCTTTAATTGTTTTAAACATTTTGTATTACATTTTTAGTCCTTGATGATTGTAAACACTGCTGGTATTATAATTCATTATTATTCATTAATTGTGCAGTTTGGTATGACTCTGACGTAAACCACGCTGGAAGTACTTTGCCTGTTCATTTATATATTTATTTAAGCCTTGTCTTTCCACATATTTTAAATTAGTTTCATTTGACATATTTTAAAGTACATTTTCATACTTTATATTCGATGTGTAATTATGTGTTACTTATTATTGCAATTTTCCTTATAATTACACTCTCATATATCTCTTTCCCTCCCCCACATACTCTTGTTTATATTCTATTGGGACTTTTCTGTCCAGTTGTCATAGTGAGGGACAGACTGCTTAGTGGAATAAACACAGGTGAATTCTCCCTTGATAGCTTGCCTATTACACATCATTCAGGAAGAAGGATATGATGGAAATACAGACTGTTTCATTACTTCTAATGCTATGTTTTATAAAATGTTGATGTACGGATACAGGTAATAAGCACATACACACCAACACACAAACAAACATTCTTGGTAATTAGACATTGAGCCATCTGGCTTTGTGCTTAATGTGAAACCTGTCACATCATTGCTATAATGCTCATAACACACATAAGAGCATCTTAACACACACACACACACACACACACATAGTTAAAGAGCCAATTACATTCAAAGATACCTCGAGTTGTACAGTACTACACATTGTTAATGGGAACATATCAATCAAGCACACAGCTATAGATATTTATTTAAAAACCAATGACAGCAGAATGGTTCACACTGAAAAGCTCAGTGACTGTCAATAAAGGATTGGATGCCAAAATATTCAATGGGCCTCTAAAATTCCAACACTGTTGAGCAAGATGATTCATGCACCCACATCTGCTGCATGGCTATACAACCCCAAAAGTTTACACAGTGTGGACAATGCAAATAAAAAAAAACTCTTACATTTACTTTGCCTTTTATTTAAAGTTTATTGCAAACGTTATGCATGAACCTGCAATATTTCGCGTTTTGTCTGGTTATCTTCATTTACAACTGAACATGTAGGAAAAGTTTGATTTTCATCTCATTGTCATTTTTTTCATTTCAAAATTCTCCACACATTCTCTATTGAAGACAGATCAAAACTGCAGGCAGACCAGGCCTGAACCTGTACCCTCTTCTTCCATTGCCAATGCCTTTGTAATATGTACAGCATATGGTTTTGCATTGTCTTGTTAAAAATTGCATGAATGTCAGTGGAAAAGATGACGAGGCATATGCTGCCATCACAGAAATGTAAATAAGCTTTACCAAGGGCACTGACATAGCCCCCTCAGCATGACAGACCTTGAATCTATTAATGTTATTATGCACTGTCAAATGAGAAATATGCAAATCCCTTCCAATCTTTCTTTTTTAACATTTTAATACTTTTCTCACACACATTTGTTGACAAACTGGAGATCCTCTGTCTCATTAAATACTTTTCCTGGATGCTGTTTTTCTACCAAATCATGATTATAATCACATGTTTGAAATAACAGCATTTAGTTGTTTTTTTTTTGTTACTAGCTCAAAGGTTTTTTGGAATGTGAAAGAGCATACAGCATATGTTATCATCCCTCACCTCGATCTTTTAAAAAACTCTGAAAGAAAAATCAGTATGTGAACTGTGTAAAGCACACCACCATCAGATCCTGCACCACTGAAATGTGTTATCTGGAGCGATGAATCATACTTCACCAACTGGATGCCTGACAGACAAATCTGGGCATGGTGAATGCCAAAATGTATAGTGCTAATTGTAAATGTTGATATAAGAAAAACTAGTGGTCTAGAATTGTATTTAATGGTTTAAACCATTATTTATTGTGTGGTATTTGTTCCACACAATTAACATCTAAAACACTAAGTGAAGTCTATTTAGACACTATTTGAAGTCTAGCACCTTGACACGCCTTGACATAATTGGAAGCAAATCCATCCTTTCCGATTGCCTATACAGAGCAATCGTGAGGCGGATTATATCCGGTGCTTAATCGACGATGCTATGGTGAACACCTGGGGTCTCTACTATAAAAGTATGAGCCCCAGCTTTGTTTAGTGCCAGGTCGTCACACACGCAAAGAACGTATGGTCCCCCGCTCGTCCTGCGATTTATTATTTAAAAGTAGACGGTGACATCCCGGGACGTATATAGCCGACGGATGTGTATGAGGGAAACCTCGGAAACATTTTAGCTCCCGGAGGGACAGATTCAGGGTTTCCCATTCCTGTCCTCACTCGGCTCCTATAGAGCCTCACTCCAGCCGGCTGCGTGCTCCAATTGAGATGCGCCCCGGCTCGACTTCCTCGTGCACTACCGCTCACTCGAGCTCACGCTTGCCCTCTGGCGTACAGGAGCTCCTCCGCATTCACTCGATTTGGGAAGTGCTCACTGCACGTCTTCCCTCTGCTGTAACAGCACACATTGACACCGATTCGCATTTGCGTCAGCTGTGGGTGCCATTCCCATTCAGGACATATCAACGCTGCGTGAATTTTTCCCTTTTTTAGTTTTTGAACTTTGGAGAGCCTTTTGCTCTGCCTCTTTAGTTATTTCTCCATTCTTATTATACGTCGTGGGGTTCCTTCATTCCCGCAGCCTTGGGTCCTAAACAGGTATCATAACAAACACTTTTTAAAATCTTGTCACTAGGTAGGATTTCTTTATCCCATTCCAACTACAAATGTGGAAAGATAAGTGTTAGCATTTACCTCCTTAGAGATACATAAAGCCAGACATTGAGTCGTGTAAAACTGCTGCTCACAAAACTAGCCAAGCTGAACACTCTTTGAAGAGAGCACCAATGTGCTCATTCTGTGCGTAAGAAGTGATATTTGCCCATTACTGGCTTTCAATTCAGACAGCAAGACATCCTACCATGTGTGTGGCACTGATTTTATGATTGCGTGAGAGAGATTGGCTTCCTAAAATTACGATCAGTGACAAAACTTCTCGCTCTCTTGCTCTCTCACTCGCTCTCTTTCTCGCTCTCTGTCTCTCTCTCACACACACACACACACACACACACACACACACACACACACACACACACACACACACAGACACACACCATCTCTCTCTGTCTCTCTGTTTTTCACACACACACACACAGACACACACCATCTCTCTCTGTCTCTCTGTTTCTCTCTCTCTCTCACACACACACACACACACACAGACACACACACACAGCCTCTAGATTCGGACTCAGAGCACCAGGTTGAGACGGGAGTGAAAAAGTAAAGAGCGCAGGTTTGAACACATCCGAGTGAAGTAAGAAAGATGGACTTGAATCATTTAATTTTAAGAGAGAAGGATGAATAACACAGTGTAATCAGACCCACTGTGTGTGGTCACATTTCGCGTCTTATAGTACTGGCTTATTGTAAGTGACATTTGCACGTACGCTGTAAAACATATTCATCAACATTCGCATAAAACATTATTGCTATGGATCTTTTTACAACAGAGCATCGTCTTAAAGCGGCTTCACAGCGATCTAGAGCCAAAACCAAGGGAGACAATGGCAAGGAAAAACTCTCAGGCCCAGGCCAGATGTTATATGTAAGGATTACATTTTAAAAGTTTGTATAATCCAACTTTTATAATATCTTCTATTATCTAAGCCCAGTCTCACACTGAGCAAACCTAGGGCGACAGCGGAAAGGAAAAAGTCCCCACACGTTACCCTGGCAGGTAAGAGTTTTGGCTCAGGGAACAGGACGAGGGGGGCGGAGTTAAGGTCAGATTGTTCTGATGTGGCCTGATTTACGGTAAAAATACTGGAAATAAAACCGAAAAGAAGAGCTTAGGGGAGAAAACAGAATATGTAGTTAGCACTATTCGTGCCAGGTCAGCAACTATTTGGCCAAATCAGCAAAACTGCTGCATTAGATGGTATAGTGTGTGTATTCCCGTAGGGAGTATCTGTAGACGGTTTTATTTTATTCTACGTTCCCCCCGACTTACGATATCTCGACTTCATTACACATTCAACACTCAGCACAAAAAAAGTTGAGACATTTTGTTACAAACGATACCAAGTGATTTTGTGTTTCAGTTTTATCTTGTTCCATTCGTGGGTACAGGGTCCACGTTGTTGCAGGTTTTCATCTCTAAATTCTCCACACATTCTCTATTGGGGACAGGTCTGGACTGCAGACGGGCCGGTCCAGGACCCGTATCCTCTTCTTCCTTCTTCCTGCCTTTGTTATGTGTGCAGCATGTGGTTTTGCATTGCACTGTTAAAAATGCATGGACGTCCCTGGAAAAGATGTCATCTGAGAAGCAGCTTATGTTCCTCTAAGATCTCTAAGTGTACTTTTCTGCATTAATGCTGCATCAAAGAAGTCTAAATGACCTTTACCCAGGGCCCTGACCCCACCCCATAACATGACAGAGTCTGGATTTTAAACTTGTTGCTCATACCAGTCTTTGGTCCAGAGCACCCAGTGTCCATATAAAAAAAATATTTAGTGGGCGGAGCTTCTGGACGTGGTTAACACATGAGGCTTGTTTTTTTGGTACAGTAAAGTTGTAAGCGATATTTATGAATGTAACTCTGTATTATAGAGCTTGATAAAGGTTGGATAAACTAATCCCTTACCCATGTGCTCCTATCAGACACTGATGAACGACCGTTCTGTTGATGCAGTGCCGTCTGAGGGAGCGCAGAGAGATCACCCCTCTTCAGTTTAGGCTTGGACCCGTACCCTTTATACACTGCAATTTCTTGACTGAATGGTTTTATGCTCTGGAGAGGGATAAATATCTGAATCCCTTCCAATCTTTCTTTGAGGAAACATCGTTTTTAAACATTTCAATCATTTTCTTAAACTGTTGTTGATAAACTCGTGATCTTTTGATCAACTTTACTCCACAAATGCTCAGCTTTTCCTGGATGCTGCTTTTGTGCCAAATCATGATTCTAAAGACCTGTTTGAAATCAAATAATGATTTAGTTCATTCAGTGTTAGCTCTAGATTGGCCCGGCTTGTTTTGGGAAAGTCTGCAGGCCTGCAATGCAGGAATTGGTGTTTATTAGCAAATGAAAGGACGTTAGCCAGAGAAAAAATGAACTATATCAGGTTCGTACTGTCTGCAATGAGATTAAAGTCAAAGGAAATGTAAGAAACATGTAAAAAAAAAAATATTTGCATGGCATTTTCCATCACAATAGGATTGGCCCATGTCGCGTGTGGGAAGGTTTTATGACGCTTTGAGCACAAAAGCATGTCTGTAATTGAGATTGACATAAAATTGACTTTTATAGCCTTGTATTGCGTGGCCTGAATAAGCAAGTCTTAAACACATTCTGACAGTTTTACAGGGAGAAATGTAAAATGCATGTGCATGTGGTCTGCCCTTGACACAATCAATAGGATGTCATGGGACAGGAACAATGGCAACTGGCTTTAATTTGTTTAATTTTTGCCCACAAATAAAGGAGTGGCATCTGGTGTGAAACACATTTAAACACATTTATAGGACATATTTAAGAAAATATTATATATAAATTAGTATATATATACAGTGGAGGAAATAATGATTTGGTCAATTGCTGATTTTGTAAGTTTGCCCACTTACAAAGATATAAACAGTCTATCATTTTAAGGGAAGGTTTGTTTTCACAGTGAGAGACAGAAGATCTAAAAGAAAATCCCCAAAATTACATTGTATAAAATATATTAATTTATTCACATTTTGCTGAGAGAAATAAGTATTTGATCCCTCTAGCAAACAAGGCTTAATACTTTGTGGCAAAACCCTTGTTGGCAAGCACAGCAGTCGGACTTGGGGTTTTTTTTTTGTAGTCGATGATGAGGTTGGAGGACATGTCAGGAGGAATTTTGGTTCGCTCCTCTTTGCAGATCATCTCTAAATCATTAAGATGTTGAGGCTGTCGCTTG
>JAUZST010013124.1:0-11159 GCA_034779995.1 Parotocinclus haroldoi
TAAATATAAAGAGCCAATTAAATTGCAAGTAGTTTACGTTCATTTTTCATCGTGTTGTTATTATGTTAAAAAGAAAATAATTTAATAAGGTACTCCAGTTAGGTCACAGGCATTTGTGAATACGTAATATGAAAAGTAAATCAACAGTCTCAAACCCTAAAAAAAAGACCTGCTTTTTAAAGCTTTTTAATTCGTTTAAATTTGAAAACACTGGCAACATTTCCACTATTCCTACAGTGTGTGTGTGAATGTTGGTCATATAAACAGAAACCTAAAATCATGTAATTGTTTCTTAATTCATGCATGACAGTGGAAATATTAGGAAATTTAAATCAAAGGGAAATGCTTATCTTATTCTCATAAAAACGTGTCTAGTGTTGCAGTTTTGGTGGTTAATTGACTAAAATTGACTATAGCCATTGCTATACACAAACCTAAAAGAAAACACATGAAAACATTAAGATATAAGAAAATATTATTATTATTATTATTATTATTATTATTATTATTATTATTATTATTATTTATAAAATGTGTATAACATCAGTTGTTGGCACTCCTGGTAAAATAAAGTGGGTTATAAGAAATTCACCTTTAATTAGTTTAATCTCACTCTACAAAAAAGAAGAAAATCTAACCTTTAACTGAAGTAAATTTAGTCTCTTAAAACTATATTTTAATCTTAACCCCATGTGTCGGAATTGGCACACCTGCATGTAATATTATGTAGTTACTCCTCTCCCATTATATCTGATGAGTCTGAGGACCAGTCCTTCCAGAATATCTCCAGGTCACCCATGGCCACACGTTTTCTTTTTTGCACTTGCCTCTAGCTCAGCCACAGGTGTGTTTAGATAAGGGGAAAAGCTAGATTTTGTGTTCAGGAAACCATTTTTGTGTTGCTCTAAACATATATTTTGGATCATTTGCATGATCCACTGTGGACCCTAACAAGGTTTAACAATCTTCAGGTGTTTGTGTTTGTGATTAGATGACTGGAAAGTATTTTCCAGGGTTACCAGGGTGATGGTAAGTCACGTTAGTTTTGGAGACCTGGTGACCCCAAGCTGCTACTTTTTTTATCTAACTCACCAACAGTGTTTCTTTATGGTTTCTCCCAATAATCTCTTACCATCTTCCTCACCATGCATTGTGGAAAATAAACCTGTTTGTCACAGGTCCAGTTTATTGAGTTCATTCCCTAACTGTAAATATATATAGGCGTTTTTAGGAGAATAGCTTTTTTAGAGCCATTCCCTGTTTTATAAAGAATAATCTTACCTTTGTGTCACCTCCTATAGATTATACATTTATATATATTGATGAATCAGGATATCTTATGCTCTCCGGCTCTCTTACAAGCAGTTACTGCTTCAAAGTTCTTAAACGCTCTGGTCAACTTAAAACGAGTAGTAGTTAGTACAAGTAGTACTTAATAGTAATATGAAAATGATAATGTATTGCATTTTAAGTTTCCATTCGAAAGTGTCATGGATGGCTAATTGCTTGTCCCCAGTCTTAAATTGTTAGGTAGTTCAAGTGCTTTACAAATTGACATAGTAAAACAGTAAAATAATACAAATGTAAACGAAAAAACCTATAGGGAAACAGGTAAACATGGCAAACGCATTGTCATTAAAAGATGAATTAACTTGCAGCTAAATATCATTACAAAAGAAAAAACGTATATGAAGTTAAGGATACAATCTATAGGCTTTTGTAAGAATATTCTGTTTTGAAAAGAGGTGATTTTAAGCATGTTTTTGAAAGTTCCTAGTCAGTGAGTGAGTGGCTGTCAGTACCATGGGAAGAAAGTGAGCTGTGGGATGACCTAAGCCCCCTAGTTCCTACTAAGATATAGAGGGTTAAGAAGGGATGGGAACATTTTAGAAATATGTTAAATAAAACAAATAATTAAAGTCAGTGGGGTTTTGTGGTATATACACTGTGTGTCCAATACACTGCTTACAAAAATTAAGGGATATTTCATTTTGTACTCAAGAAGTACTCAAGAGTGATAAGGGTCTTGCACTTTTAGAAGATAGCAAACACAAACATTTACACTCGCACTCCTCGTGTACTGTTGTGTCGAGCGCAGAACACCATTTTGAGAAGAATCTTTGTATAAATGAACTCATTTGAGTTTGTGCACAGCATTGTTACTGCATGCGCAAATAATCCATAGATAATGGCAAACCGTTTGAAATAAGCCTGGACATAGGAAAAGTCAATGCAAATACAAAAAAGCAAGGCATAGGATTGTAGACATGTATCTAATAAAGGGGAAGAAATACAACGATTTCAAATATGTAATGCTACACTGACTGTTTAACATATAGTTTTGGAAGTTCCCATAAACAGCAATCCAAGAACCAAATACTGGACATCAATGAATAAGGAAAGAAATATTCCATAATAACCTTGTGAGGGAAAAAAAAGGGAAATACTTAAATGTACTTAAAAATCTCAGCACTAACCAATAACTAGCCAGAGGAGCTGAACTGGCTGCAAAACTGCAACAGTTGTTCTGGTTATCATGTGATACAGAATGAATGAGAACACAGTCAAACCACAGGTACGTTAATTAGATTTCAGTTTGTTATTTTTAATTAGCAGTAAGATTTCTTTGTAATTTCTCCTCATAATGTAGGTGCTATTCCAGGCACTGTGCCAGAACCAAATGTATATCTCTCTCTCACACACACGCACACACGCGCGCGCACACACGCACACACGCACACGCACACAGAGCAGTTCTGTTTTTGGTTTCAATATGCTGGACATGGAACATGTTAGTCATTTCATTAGTCTTTAAGAAACACGTGATCTGGCAAATATGCCAAATCACCATATTTTCAGATTTGGCTCACACTCCATAATACTGTCACGATTATTGTTGTGTGGGTCTTAAGGCTAAAGTTTATAAGACTAAATTGTTCAGTCAGTCGTTCTGTGTAACACTGTGACATTCGGGGCCTAATTTGTGTTTTAGAGTCCAAAATAGTGGGTTCAATTAATGTAGCCGATTATTCTATTTAAACATGCTATGTAGTGATGTAATAAACTGTTTGGGACTATAAAGATAAATATAAAGAGCCAATTAAATTGCAAGTAGTTTACGTTCATTTTTCATCGTGTTGTTATTATGTTAAAAAGAAAAGACTTTAATAAGGTACTCCAAAGCTTTTTTTCGTTTAAATTTGAAAACACTGGCAACATTTCCACTATTCCTACAGTGTGTGTAGCTCACACTCCATAATGCTGTCACGATTATAAGACTAATTGGAAACTGAACCAAATAAAATAGCTGGACTAATAAAAATCTAGCTCCACAAATAAAAATCTAGCTCCGCGAAATAAGTGAACCAGCAGAGACCAGTACTACAGCAGAGACCAGTACTACAGCAGAGACCAGTACTACTGCCGTAGTGCATTTCAAACAAGTTTTAAACAATATAATAAATATATTTAAAATGCAAATATGGCCACTAGGGTAACCCATACAACAAACAAAATTAAGATTCATTTTGAGTTCAGAGTTAGAAACGTGCTTATATATGTGTGTGTGTGTGTGTGTGTGTGTGTGTGTGTGTGTGTGTGTGTGTGTGTAAACTGCGCATACAGCACCAGTTAGAGGTATTCTGTTTCTCCTTTATTTATGCTATTTAATGTAATTCACATCGATTTCTATAGCGCTTTTTACAACGGAGCATCGTCTCAAAGCAGCTTTACAATCTTATATTATCTTAAAAGGCCAATCCCAACTTTAGCAAACCTAGGGCGACAGTGGAAAGGAAAAACTCCCTGAATACAGAAGAAAGAAACCTAGGGAGGACCAAGACTCAAAATGGGCCATCCTCCATGGGTGGCCTAGATGTTAAATAAGAAATACTTAAAAGTATATTAAGTTGTAGCAAAATTAATTAAATAACATAATTTGAATCAATAATAACATTTAAATTATAAATAAAATGCATTTTAAAACAAAGCAGATTATAAAATGAGTCCTCAGTGGAAGTCTTTGGAAGCACATCGTCTCCTAATAACCATATCCGATGCTGAACCAAACTTGAGCCAGTAAGTTAGATAGGATAGGATTAATGCTGATAAGTCTAAAAAAAATAATACTTGTATTTATATACAGTTTGTATTACACTACAGAGCTGTCTGTGAAAGGTGTAGAGGATAATCATGATGACTTCAAAAGCGTCTACAGTTTATTTAGGGAATTCCAGAGTGCTGAGTACAGTTTTGTGGGAGGTTTTGTTTCTTATTGGTTCAATCCTAAATAGATTCTTTTTAAGCGAACTACACAGGGAAGTAAAATGTCACTTAAAAACAGACTTTACATTAGCTATCACTTTATTTATTAGCTAGTGCAGACTGAGCAGTGTATCGTCCCACCTTTGGTCTCTTTCATTTTGGATACTTCTACTCGTAAATGCAGTGCTCAGAAGTGTAGATTAAAGGATCAGTGGGCATTATAATTGAAATCAGGATAATTGTAGTATTGCTCACTGGGCTGTAACATGACCTCTAAGTCTGAAGTAAAGGAGTGCCACCCAGATGACGTGGTTTTTGGATTAGTTTCACTTTACATTGATTGCAAAGAAAGCTAGTGCTGCCAGATTGGTTTTCACCAGGGTTGCCAGGTTGGTACATTCAGCCCAGTGACAGCTGAAAATAAATGGTGGTGTATCAGTTAAATTACTGTACAGTCCCAGAACGCCTATAATAAGAATTAAAAGTTGGTTGTTGCTTTTTTTTTTTTTAAACAGCAGTTTGTGTCTGTTAAAACAATAGAAGGTATACATTTAAACATAATAATTTACCAGTAAAAATCAGGCAGTATGCCACGGTATCATCTTTCTATCCATAAATCATTCTCTTTCCTTGACTGGTGTGGACCTGATGGGTCTCATTGGGTGCTCAGCATCCATAAAGACATGATCCTAGAATCACTCCCTTCTGTACTATTAAAAAAGAATGTTAAGGGTTCCTGGTTCCGTTGGCAGACTGCGACTTCTGGGTCTGTGAGCAAGGCCAGAACCCAAAGTTTTTTTTTGATTGTTCTTAGGGGTGGGGTAAAAATTCGATTTTTAGATGCATCGTGATTTGGGCGTTAACGATTCTGAATGGATGAACAAATGTCAATAATGTTGAGCACACTTGCACCTGAACATGTAGACCAGCTTCTGTTCTTACACAAGAACTTAAACATTAGCTCTCACTAATTGAGCTCATTGCACTGTCCCTCGTTGGTATTATTTTATTGCGTTCTATGTTTTATGTTCAGTCCTGTTATTTACAAGAAGTAATTCAGCGTTTTAACTCTTCTTTCTGCAGATGCTAATTAGGTCTTTTTTACTCTGTTAAAGCTGAATTTGTGTTCTACGTCATTCATTTTATTTGTTTGATCCTCAGGATTTTGATTCTATGCTCAGAAATGTTGACCTCATTTATTTATATGAAAGGGCAGATATTTCTTTTTGTTTATTTGTATGTTTTTTGGAATATGCTAAATTGTTTCCATTTGTTTTGTTAATAAAATATATTGGAATTAAATTCATCCTGGATTTGTTTCAAATAGTCACATGGCAAAGAAAAAAATTCTAGATAGAAAAAAAATCATTCGAGACTTTAATAATAATCGTTGCCCTCTGAATTGTAATCGAATCGTGTGGTGCCTAGAGATTCCCATCCCTAATTGTTCTGTACATTGTAGGAGTTTGTCAGTTGTAAGGTTCTGTGGATAACAGAATTTGCTAAATGCTGAAATTGTAAATCTTTTCTGCTCTTATTCACTCTTTTTTATGTATTGTATAATGTTGCATCATAGAGTACATAATGTTGAGTTTTCTATGCAATACAGTCTTATATTGTCATAAATCAAAAGAATGAACATTTGGTGGTTCACAACACTACATTCCTAATAGTGTACGTAACTAATGTGGACAACGGGGAGAAGGATTACCATATTTCTTCCTTTATATTACAAAATTAAACAATTCAAATGAAATCTGAAGGACAGTCAGTACATAAAGGGAACTGTCATTCATCAATAGCTGATATAACTGGGGATTGCTCTGGCAACCCGTTGTCAAGCACTACAGTACAGATTAACATTGACAAATGGCACAACATCAGTGTCCACAAGAGGTGTCAATCTTTCTGGACTCTAAGGTATCTGGAAACATGTGGTGTAGTCAGGTGCATCAGTATTCCAGATCTTTTTTGGAAGCAAATGGAGGCTATGCTCTGGACCAAAGATGAAAAGGATCAAAAGGACCTTTATCTGCAACAAAAGCCAGGGTCTGTCATGGTATGACCTTGTGTTAGTAAAGGTTTGGGGTCATACATCACACAGAATATGGTTGGCCACATGTCAGAGAGGAGAGACTGGAGGGGGATCCATCAGTCCTAGCAGCGACCCCTGACCTAGGCTTGCCCTGGTATGGAACGGTATCCCGTTCTAGGCACACGCTCGCCTGATTCCTGTGAATTCTGGGATTTGCAACAGAGCTAATGTGGGGGGGGGGGGAAAGAACGTTCACGCTGTGGACATTGTGTAGTTTGCTCCAACAGGAGGAAATACAGTGTATTTTTCTTTTTTTCAATTAATCATTGTGTGTGATGTTTATGCCGTGTCATGGACATGCAGCGGAATTTGATAAGACTTTCACACCCAAATCAATCCATCAAAAAGCAGGACATTTCTGTCCAATCTGGCAACTCTGGTGATAATTCAGTTCATTAGGAGCTTGTGTGGTAGGCATTGCGATGTATCCCAGGCCACTTCCTTTTCTGTACTAACTCTTTATGGTTCATTTTAGATGTGCACGGATATAGATTTTAAATACCATTAATGAGTTTGAATATTCTACAAACTCAAACTATTGTGTTTGTGTTGGGTTATCGCTGTAGGTATCTTATAGAAATGAGATGGTTTGACTCGTGGAACAATTACGTAAGGAGCGGAGATCAAAACTCACCGTCTTATCCTGGAAAGATTGATAATACAGAGCTCTTTGAGGGTGAGTATGCTAGTACTTTTTCATGAGACTTTTTAGGTGTACACTCCTAGGCAAAAAATGTGCCAAACCCAAAATAGCAAAATCAGTGTCGTTCCACTCTGCTGTAATGGATTCAAACAGGTGACACGTAGTTGCAGAATGTTTCCTACTGAGTTTGTGTTTAATATGAGACCCAATTTTCTCTGTAGGATTCTGATATGGACTCTGGCTAGACCAACTCATGGGTCTGATGGATCGTAACAGATTACCAATTAAAAATAAAAAAAAATAGAATTGTGTAGTGTAGAATAAAAATGTAAACGTTAATATTTCTGATTACATTTCTGACTATTTATTTTGCATCGATTCCGGTCTTTAAAAGTTTAGGGAACTTTAAAAAATGTCTTTTGATGTGTGTATTCACAATGGTATTTGCAGACTTGGACTCCTACCACTTAAAGGACCGGCTGGTTGAGAATGAGGACTTTTTCCTGCTGCCCGCAGAAGCCTGGCACAAGCTGCTATCCTGGTATGGCTTGGCAGATAACCAGCCTGCCCTGGAAAGAAAGGTGTGGGATGTTTTTTTTTTCTTCTTACTATTCACTGTATAAAGAGGTTTGTGGGTAGTATGTCTTATGCTGTAACCTACCATTGTGCACTGAAATAACACTTAATAATACTTTGTAATTAATGTTATTACACAAAATGTGTTGAAGCTGTTGAGTGAGTTTGAATATGACCATTTGAAACTGACTCATGACCCTTTTTTTCAGGTTGTCGAGCTTCCTAGTACACTTAAAGTTGAGGTATATCTTGTGGAAATCTTCCTCTGTCTGCATAGTAACATGGACAACATTGTAACGGCCCAGTTTAGCCGAGCAGACACCATACGTGAGTACATTTTGTCCCTGTACGGTTTTCTAAAATCTAAAACTGTCACTCACCAAACGTGCATCATTTGATATATAACACTGGTATTTATCACTTATCTGAGACACCAATGAACGATCTTAACATGATTTTCATTCGGTTAGGAATAAAGACTTTGCTCTGTTAGATGTAAGAAACATATTTGTTCTAAAGGTTATATAATCACGTGATTATTTATAATCTGTATTACAGCTGTATTATTAAAGCAATAAGCCACCAGAGGCTGTGCCTCACTGCCATTTTATAAACGTAACCTCCACGTGATAAAACCGCAGTAACGTGGCTTATTGCTTTATATAAAATGTCCATCAGCCAACATAAAATATTATAAAATAAAAAAAAACACTTATCCATTTATAAATGTTTGTATTTATAATAAATGATCGTTATATGTATTATAATAAACATTTAAAGCAGTATATTCTTCAGCGCTATGGGGCGGGTCATTAAGGGAGCTGTTAAGTTAAGCGTATACGATACGCCTTTTTCATTCTTTACTGTAGCAGAAAACTTATGAAGAATTTGGATTTTCAAAATCAACATTTGTAGCCGCTCCAGCTCTGAAAGCAGGGAACAGCCCATAATTGACTGTTTCTCTGTGCTTTTACTGTCTGTCCATCTCTTCCCATCATTAATCCACTGTTAAGCCACCCAATGTGTCGTCATTTACTTTAAACGTTTCCATTTCATACAAGATGCTACCTGACGGTTTTTAATGGCACGTTGGTATGGGTGAGGCGGTCATAAGTAATTGAGTAATTAACATAATTGACTTTGCATCTGATTCGCGTAATCTTTTTGATCTTATTTGCCTTTCCGATGATATCGTTTAATGAAATAAAATCACTTTGCTTCATATTCATTTTAAAATATCCCCTAATTTTTGTGAGCAGAGTATTTAAAAAGCTGATGAGCTAATGCCATTTTGACCGCGTACTTCCTTTCTCACTGTCAGCAAATCTTCACGTAGATCATTTATACACATTTCAGTACAGAGTACAGAGTGAAGTCTCTCAGCACAGACACACAGTGGTTCTCCTCTTCTGCTCACTTAAAACTAGATATTGCCACGATGTCATGTTGGCATCCTTATTTTTGAACAAACCCATCGGTCTACTTATCTATAGCAAAGTGGATCTCGTATAAGTTCTTTTAAGTTGCATATATCTCTAGAAAGCTCAAGAGGCTGATTTAGTGAGGTACTGAGTAGGTGATCACCGGAACCAAATCGTATTTATTGCACAAAAGTACAAAAAAGAAATCTGTGGCATTGCTACGAATAAATAATTTATTTGGAATTTGCCTGTAATTCATATCATAAAACAAAAGTTTTATTTCAGTCAAGCACGCACAGTACCTTTTAAATAGTGAAACCAGAGAAATCGGTCATTTTGCAGTGGTATCCAGAGCTGTATGTCTAAGCATTAGTAGTTAGTAGACTGAAATAAGCTTTTGAATATTTTAAAATACTGTTCAGAGTGTGTATGTGTAATCAGAGTGTGTTAGACATATAAGTAACTGCATCCTTTACTACTGATAAAACAATAACCCCTTATTCAGAGCAACATTTCAAGTGATAGTGTAGCTTATACCTGTTATTAGCATTGCTAGCATGCTTGGTTAGCATGATCCCTTGAGACTTGGCTGACGCTCGTATTCAGTGACTGAACTGCTAATTCTAGACATGGGTGGGCATTCGAAAATAATGTTTGTAGCATATTTTAGCAACTAAGTAAGGCCTAGATAATTCGGTGAGAGGCCAAGTGGGTAGGTCACACCTGCTGAAAACACGGGGTAACACTCGCTGGCTAGATTGTGTCACACTTACAGGAGTGTGCATGATTGTGTGTTTATGGAACAGTGACCGTTCAGAAATCAATGCAGAAGGAGTTTGAGGTGGCCGAGGACGCTGAACCCAGGCTGTGGGTGAAAAGTTCTGACACCAACTGTGAGAGACTACGAAACATCCACATGACGGTGCTGGACGCCTGCCTCACCAGTGGCATGGTAATCGTTCATACATACAGTACTGTGCAAAAGTCTTAGGCCACCAGATTTGCTTTAGTAACGGTATAAGGTCTATATATAACATTCCCAACAATTAGACCCACAAATATCAAACTTGGAATCGTCACTCAATAATACTCTTTCTATGATCTTTATTCTAATCTTTCTGAGCTTTAAGATATTTGACCATTTTCACCCTGCTCCCCTTCTGAGAAAATGGATTCTTTACCTTTCCAAAAAGACTTTCTTATCAAGCTTACAATCTTGGCATGGCTAAAGAAGCTGCCAGATGCTACTATTGCTCGAGTGTAAGGGGGAGGTATAAATAAAATGCCAATAAATAAAATAATATACACAATAAATACTTGACACTGTAACCTACAGAAGCTGTTTATCTTGTGATTGTTTTGATTGTGTCGGGTGTAATAGGAGGAATTGTGATTATGTGGTTATATAATACCACTGCTGAGAATGGTATCTAAAGGGTATGCTTTATGCTTGTACAGTACTGTATAAAACACAAACACATGGGGAAACGGACTCCCTCCTTAGATCACACTTGATTCAGCCTTTCAGCCTACATCGGTATAAGAGTTGTTATTATGGGTTACAGTTTATATAAACATAGCTTAGCCACGTTGTAGGATGACATATTTTTGGATAGTAATTGAACCATGGAATTAATTGCGGAACCATGGAAAGTAGTCCAATTTGGGGTATATATCATAGTGGGCGTGTGCAAGACTGCGGCTGTGTTGTGACACGCTCTGCTTATGCCACAGACGGTGATTATGGAGATGAGGAATGCAGATGGCACCTGGCCTAGCTCCAGACCTCAAATCATGTGAGTGAATTTACACTGCACTGTTTTATCTGACTTTAGCCTTATATACCCTATACTTCAGTCTACTTCACTACAGCACTGGTTCTCCATTAACCTGGCGAACGCTACATGATTTTGGACTCCATATGTTCCACAAAATGTACTTGGCATACACCTGAAATGCAGATCAGCAGTCCATCCATATGCTCAGAGAAACTGAAACAGAAACTGACTCACTGAACACTGTCTGGAGTTTGCATGTCCATGTACTCTGGGTACTCGGGTTTCCTCCCAGATACCAAAGATGCACAGGATTGGTTGGTCACTCTAAATTGGCCCATGACTACTGTGTTAAACCTTGTTTTTGTAGAGAATATAGCCATTAG
>JAUZST010013125.1:0-11158 GCA_034779995.1 Parotocinclus haroldoi
AGAGAGAGAGAGAGAGAGAGAGAGAGAGAGAGAGAGAGAGAGAGAGAGAGAGAGAGAGAAAGAGAGAGAAAGAGAGAAACAACAAAAATTAAACTTGACTTTAATACTAGTTATGTAAATATAATTATATACATGTGTATGTGTGTCACATGTATTAGGTTTTTACAGCACAAGCAAATCACTGTTTGATTGTGGCCACTGTGGTTGTGATTTTTTTTTTAGACCAACTGGTTACTTATTTATATAGGTATGTGCTTTCAGGAAGAAACTACTGTATACCATAAATGAAAATATCTCTGTTTGTTAAACTTTTCAAATGTTGTAGAGCACTGGTATAATACATACATACTGGATAGTACATACTGTATGTACTATCTATAATGATATGCATGATAGAGACATTCCAAAGATCTATTTAGATTCAATGTGGAAAAAATACATGGGAAACAAGTCTTTATTTGCATGGGACAAAATCTTTGTTAACCAGTGTTTTCAAGAGATAGATGGATAGAGGGAGAGGCAGAGAATCAGACAGACAGATACTGGATTGATGCAATCACAAATAAAAATAAAAACTTATTAAATTTCTCCACTCAAAAACCTTTAGATGTGTAACTATGTCTGCACAACACATGAACTATCATGTCACTGTCATAAAGACACAATAAAATTCGACTTGCAGCTATGTGTGTATAAAACTAATGCTACTATAACATCAACCTGTTGGTTTATTATCAGGTTTATGATTGTTTTGTTAACAAGATACATGAAAAAGCATAATCATAGACAGTACATGTGTGGAATCATAAATATAAAAACAAATTTTAAAGCCTGAAAGGCTTTCAATAAGCTGTAAATAGTCTAGCTCAGAAATAAATCAGTTAGATATTTAAAACCATAACATGTCTCTGCCTATGTCTATGCCACTCTTCTGTGATATATTCTCAATTTCTTCATTTCAATTAGCGCTGGCCGTCATTGCAAACCTGAAAGGTATGTTCATTCAGAACCACACACTTTGAAAACAAAATACATCTGACCGTGTGAGTAAATGTGACGTAAATAAACACAGCCACATTTAAGTCGTATAATAAGGGTGGTAAAGAAAATGGCTTGGCAACAGACTGCAGTCCTGGAGGGATTCAGACCTTCAGAGGTTTGATTCCCTCAGAATACATTCAGTCGGAGTACATATGTATTCTGCTAGAGTCTGTCTGTCTCTCTAGAGTTGGAGTCTAACGCCATTAGCTTAAGAAAACACATTAATCACTACATTAAATATTATTGTGTCATTACTGCAGCACATTCAATTGTAATCCCATATCTCTAAATATCTTATTTGAGATATTCTACTTCATCTTTTTTGGTAACCTCCACTAGCAGCTTTTTATTCCTCTCACACGTCAGTGTGGTTGTAGGACTCATCACCCTGGGTTGCATGGCATATAACATAAAGTTTAGACAACATTGTTTGGCTAGACTACTTATTTGATTTTATAACACCCGGAAAGATATTTTGCTGTGTTGTGAACATTCATAGTCTTGGATCAGCATCTTGTGTATATTTATCCCGTAGCCTCAAATACGGATTTTTTCTAGTACAGGAATGTTTTGACATTCATCCAATTAATGTCTGTTCACTTTATTGCCTTAATAATTATAGCGGGAAAAAACTAGTGTTACAACGAGGTGGCACACATACTAACAAACGAATGTCTTTGAACGCCGAATGAGAACACTGTCCCAACCTTGAAGTATGGGGGAGCACCTTATACTTAGGAGGTGCTTTTCTGCAAAGGTGACAGGACAACTGCACCGTATTGAATAGAGGATGGATGAAGTCATGTATCACAAGATTTTTGACAGCAACTTCCTTCCCTCAGGAAGAGCATGGAAGATGGGTTGTGGCTGGGTCTTCCAGCATGACAACGACCTGAAACACACAGCCAGAGCAACTAAAGAGTGGCTTCGTAAGAAGCATTCCAAGGTCCTGGAGTGGCCTAGCCAGTCTCCAGAACAGAACCCAATTGAAAATCTATGGAGGGAGCTGATACTCAATGTTGCCCAGCGACAGCACTGAAACCTGGAGGATCTGGAGAAGATCTGTATGGAAGAATGTGCCAAAATCAAGGTCAAGAACTACAGAAAACGTCTGACCTTTGCAATTGCAAACAAAGGTTTCTGTACCAAATATAACATTATGATTGCATCATTCTGATTGTATCAAATACTAACTTTATGCAATAAAAGGCAAATTAATTATTTAAAAATCATACAAAGTGATTTTCTGGATTTTTTACGTTCTGTCTCTCATGGTTAAAGCGTACCTATGATTAAAAATACAGATCTCTCCATTCTATGAAGGTGGAAAAACTTGGCAGTGCATGGTGTGGATACCAGTGTGGATACAATGTTGAACAAAGTACTCAGTTATAATAAACTTAATGTTCTGAGAAAAGACTTGGGTAGGAGTTGCGTATACTAGCACAAGCAGAGGTTGGAAAGTATATGATATGTACTTTAAGACAATGTGTTCTGTACTTGTTGTTTCGAAATGTGAAAACATAAAATGCTTACTGATTGAATAATAGAACAAAACATTCTGCACACCATTCAGATTGTCATAAGCATGATATCATAGATTTAGCAATCCACTGCATTGTTCAGAATCAGCTGTCTAGCTAAAGTGAGCTTACCTGACAGGACTTCAAAGAGAAAATCTCTTTTTAATCATAATTGCGTACATGGTCAAATTAACAAATAAACTAATTCACAATTTTAAAAAACAATGTAATCTTTAAAACAAGGCCACTGCTGATTATACAGATGTGACCACTGCAAGCCCAGCATCATATAATTAACATACAAATTTAATTTTAATTTAATTATTTAACTTTCATTTAGTTGATGAAAATGCACTCTATAAAAGATTGAACGTGCTTGGAAAGCCATAGGGCATCTTGAAGCTGGTCAAACTTGGTCAAACACAAACAACAGTGGCAACTGCACTAGGAACATCAAAATGTGTGATTATCAGACTGTAGACTCGCTTACAAGAGACTGGAACAGTACGAAGAAGATTACAGCAGGTCGGCCATCTGCCACAAGAGCAAAAGATGATCGCAACAGAGTTTCCGGGACAGTTTCTTGCCGCCACTGGATGACGGATATCCGCCCACACCATACGATATCGGCTCCATCGTGTTGGACTACAAGCTCGGTGACCAATGGTATGCATTCCATTATCTGCTGATCACAGTAGAACCCAGTGAAGGTCAACATCATCATTGGACCCATGATGCGTGGTCAACTGTCCTCTTTTCTGATGAGACACAGTTCAGTTTGCAGCCTGACAATCATCACGTCCTGATCTGGCATGAACAAGGAACATGGGCGAATCCACACTTGTGGATTCCAAGCTCTACGCCAAGCTCTACGTCATCAGAAATGGATTGCTGTCAGATACCAATATGAGGTCCTGCACGCTATGCTAGTGCTGTTGGAAAGAACTTTCTTTTCATGGATAATAATGCAAGGCCCCACCGTGCACATCTCGTCAATAGCATCCTTCAGGAGGTAGGAATCGAACATGAACTGGCCTGTTCTCCAAACCTGAATCCCTTTGAACATGAATGAAATGCACTGGAAATGTGTCTGACAAACTGTCTAATGCCTCCAACAACACTTCTGGAGCTGGAAGTTACCCTGGAGCAACAATGGCAGAGAATCCCACAAAAACATGGCTCAGATTGGCTCTTGCCTCTTGGCTATGTTACCTTCTGGTTCTTCCCTTTCTGCTGCTATAGTTAATGCTGCAGGAGTTTCATGCTGCACATGGCACCAGTGATTGTCATCAGTGATTATTAAAAGACTTTGTGCTCGCAACCAATAAGAAACTACATTTTCTCTTTTCTCTCCGAGCTGATGTTCTGGTACCAACCCCAGCACCACACACTTAGATGTTCCTCCACCTCAGCATCACTTTACTGGACTTCATCAATAGAACCCAGTCCCACCATGCCCGGCCACACCATAGTGCAATAACATTGTCCATCATTTAGTTATGAGGACACAATGTGCCTCCAGTAACATACTGCTGAGGACTCATTATCTTTAATCTATTTTGTTATTTAATTTAGCTTTTATTATTAATTTAAATTGTATTATTTTCTTAATTTTACTATTACTGAAATTTAATTATGTTAATTAACATCTAGGCCACCCAAGGAGGATGGGTCCCTTTTTGAGTCTTGGTCCTCCCAAGACTACTTATGATAATGAGATGTGATAGGGCTGTTGAATGAGTGTTGAAGAACAGGGATCTATCAAAGTCAGTGATCTTTACAGCACATGATTGTGAATGTGTATTGTGGTATGAGGAAATGAGTCTTGTACAGTGTGACGCTGGGTAGTCATTGGAGACAAAAGTATTGAAGAACAGGAAGACATTTATTGTAGAACGGCAGGCAAAAATCGTCATCAAACGGTCCAAGGTCAAAACATAGAATATCCCAACTAGAGCCAGAAGGGAGAGACGAAAGGCAAGGTTGGGAAATGGAAACAGAGCAGTATCAGGTAATCAATGCAATAAACAAACAGAGATAAGTGCTTAGAAACAAAGTAGGGGCCAAGTAACTTAGCAGTGGAAAAAAGGTCAAGTAGTCTAAACAGGGAAGAGAAGATGAGCACAAAGTGTGTGTGTGTGTGTGTGTGATTAGAAGGAAGGAGAACATGAGTGAGTGGTTGAATGTGGTTTGCTGACCAGGCCATAACCCTCCCAGTCCACGAGGTACAGGAGCCGTGAGTCCAGCAGGTGGTGAACTGAGTAGGTAGGGGCAGCCTCAACCACCATGGAGGGTGGTGGCTCAGTGGGAGGTGAGTCTGCCAGCAGACCAGGGACCCAAGGCTTAAGAATAGAAACGTGAAAAGAGGGGTGAGTGTGCATGTGAGCAGGTAGGCAAAGCTTATATGTAACATCATTAAGCGTTTTGAGAATTTTATAGGGCCCATTGTGTCTGGACAACAGTTTCTTTTCTCCCCTGGAAATCAGGTTGGTCAAAAGCCACACCCTGTCACCTGGTTGAAAGGTCTTTGCTGTGTTCTGCAACTGATTTGCCTGTGCCTGGTACTTCCGAATGGCCCGGGAGATGTACTGGAGGATCTGGACGGTCTCACTTCTCTTGAACCAGGCATCGGGTGTCAGGTCCAATGGGACAGGGGCTGGAAGCCAAGGATGCGGCCCCAGTGGAAGATGGGTGGATGCACACCATATTGTGCAGCTTGGGGCACCAGCTGGCAGATCAGAGCTTCTGTAGGGCCAAGGGCACGAGGGGAAGCTGGTAAGAGTACATCTTGGTGATGCGGTTGAGTACCCTGTAATCAATGAAAGGCCTAAGAAAGGAATACGTTTTAGGCAAGAAGAAGAACTCTATATACAGGGGTGAGATGGAGGGCTGAATCAGGCTGAGTCTGGGGTATTCCATGATGCGTATAAATAGGGCAAAAAGATGAGCACCAGGTGTGTGTACTTAGAAGGACGGAGAATGTGAGCCAGTGAGTGTTTGGGTGTAGTCTGCCGAGCAGTCCGCAGGTGTGACATATATGGGTGGAAAGTAGCTAACTAAATTTACTCATGATATTGTAATTAGTAGTTTTTGTTATAGTGCTTATACGTTTTAAAGTATTTTTATCTGGAATTTTACTTTTACCTAAGCATATTTTGTTTGATCAAATATTTTACAGAGTCATAAAAAATAAAGCAAAAATAAGTGCCCCAGAGATGATTCCAGTAAATGATGGGAAGGAAAATAAACTAGCAATAAAATTACAATAGAGATGGCGATGGGCAGGTCAGATACCAGTGGTGCAGACCCAGCCAACAGCAAAACCCTATGAAATTCTGCTGAAGTTTGACCTCAGTGGAAATAAAGTAAATCCCTGGCCATATTTGAAGAACTACATTGACTTCTAGTGCAAGAAATACAGCAGCTTTATTATGCTTTATTATAGACCTTGAGTGGTTTTATTGTTTGAAAATATTTTATGGGATGGTCTGCACTAAAATGACGCAATATATCTCCCTAAATTTTTGCCGTTTCCTAACATGTTTTTTTGCACATTCATTTATAAAGGTGTTTTCATTAAAAACTACTATTTAATTTACTTCTATACATATATTGTCCTTCACTTCACAGGAGAGACCAGACTCCCACTGTTAAAAAGTAGCTAAGTAAATACAATTTTAGAAAGCAAATTTTCTATGAGCTACTTTTTACTTTTACTCAATTTGTAGAGGAGGTAATTTTACCTGTACTTAAAATTTTGTTAGCACAATAGCACTTTTACTTGAATATTTAGTACTCCTTCCACCTGTGGCTGTGTAACTAGCTGTTAACAATCATCAACCAGGAAAGAGTTACACGCGACCTGTTCTCGTGCTTACTGAATGCTCTCGCTCGCTCTCTAGCGTTTCGCGCATTCACCAGCTGTAGTTGTTTCCCCATTAGGAGGCACTCCCAGCTGTGTTTTTTCTCCTTCTCATTTATGTACTTTGGGGAGCCTTTTGCTCCGCCCTTTTTGTTATCCCTGTCGTTATCACCAGCGGTGGGTGTTTCTCCATTGGGCAACTGTCCAGCTTTATTATTTTCCCTTTTATTTCTGTACTTTGGGAGCCTTTTGAGTTGAAGCTATAGTTATATATGGAAAACTGGGCTTAACTTCCTCCAAACTCATGTGCAAGTTTGATCTACAGTCACCAAAATGTCCCAGTTACTGTTGCACAGTCATATGAGTTACCTTTATGACATTTAGCAGACGCCCTTATCCAGAGTGACTTACAACTTACACATTCTTATAATTCAAGCAATGGTGGGTTAAGGGCCTTGCTTAAGGACCCAACTGTGGCGTCTTTGGCAGAGATGGGATTTAAACCCTGGACCTTCAGGTCCAGAGTCCAGTACCTTAACCACTCACTGATATTAAGAATAGGGGCTTTTATTTCAATAAGTAAAATACCGGGTAAGATATTTTTGGCCAATTAAATTAGCTGAGATATATTTTTGTACTTTTAAACCTGACAGATATATACGCATTCATATATACATGCATGCATAGGTCATATAAACATTCGCTGGCATGTGCCCTTCTGCTGCTGTAGCCCATCTGCTTCAGGCTTTGATGTGTTTTCATTTAGAGATCAACGAGCAGTTGAACAGGTGTACCTAATGAAGTGGATGGTAAGTCTATGTAGAAATATAGAGAACTCTAAAGAATCCACAAACTTTTGAGCACCACTGTATATGTGTACCTAGTGCAACTGCATATTTACTGCTCACAAAAATTAGGAGACACTTCAAAATGAAATATCCCATAATGAAATATCCACAAATTTTTGTGAGTTGTATTTGTAGTTACTACATTAGTTGTAGCAAATGCTTATAATGTTGCTTTTTCAAAAGGAAGATTTTACATACGCACTTTAACTTCGACTGCACACAAACACAAATCGTTTTTTTTTCTACTCAAAATCTCCCGATTTTTTCACCACCTGCCAAACTAATTTGCACTCAGACAGTTTTCTCTTTTAGTTTTGTCATGAATTTTCCTACTGAAAAGATTTAAATTCTTAGCTAAACCAAGAACAAAAGTATAGTTTAATGTGAGTATAGTTTAATGCTTCGTCCAAGCTGATTTATGTTTGTTAACATGCGAGTTAACTGGGAAAAATGCATGCTTTTGATGATTCACCCACAGTAGCTTGCTGGCAAAGCTGATTGACCATCAAGATCTTGCTGGTAAATCTGAGCTGTCGGTTAAAAAATATAACACACCAGTTTGCTGGTATATTATATTTTCCAGTCAGACCATCTAAGCAAACAAGCTAAACCAACATCTGACCAGAATAAAGTCATAAACCATTTGGGCCAACATGGAACTTGTATGGTCTTGCTGGTTGCCACCATACCAGTTTGAGGCTGGTTACCATCATTCCCATCACACTTGCAGACCATGATTTTGACTAGTACATCTCCTCATACTAGTGACTGTCATACTTACTGCCATAGCATCTCTTTCTGGTGACCATCATACTCACCAAAATAGCCTCAAATACTAGTTACCAGCATACAATTTCTCAATGTGTTAATAGTCAGGTGCAGTTGAAAGAATGTTTAATGAAATGCCTCCCTCTAGTGGAGCATTTGGTCTTTCAACTATTTGTCCACCTTGATGTTTACAAATGATTTAACAGAGAATTATTAGCCGTAAAAGCAAATAAAACAAACGTGTCATAAAGCTTAAAGCGCCAATGTTAGCTGTACCTTTGCAAAACTCTTTTCAAATAATCTGCTGAAATACAGATTATGAATATTGAAAGAAATCTAATGTTCACATCGACATGACGTGACAGTTAAAATGTATTTATTTCAATATAATGTTAGATATTATCTGCACTGATTCAGTCACCCTACTGTAAAAAACCCCAATATGACCAACATGATGCTGGACTTGGTGGTGTCCAGCGTTTGTTGTGTTTTGAACGTGTTTTTGCTGGAGGTGCTGGTGACCAGCACACGTTCACCTTTGCTGGTTCTTGGATGGTTGTTACCAGTGCATGCTGGTCTTTTCTGAGTGTGCCGATGACTGGCACATGCAGGTTGAACAACAAAACCAGCAAGATCATACTGGGCAGCCAGCTTTGCCAGCAAAACCAGCACCACACCAGCTCAAACCAGTATGGATCTCATGCGGGTCAATGCCTGTTTTTTTCCAGCAGAGATGCAGGAGTTCTGCAGGGGCAAGACCTTGCTTCATATGGTTTCTCCCCAGTTTGAGTGGAAGCTTTTGTGCTTATGGAGACTCTTAAAAACAAAACCCTTTCCCCATTTGGAGCAGCGCTACTTTTTCTTCTCACTGTGGACGCGTTGGTGCTTTTGGAGATTGCCACTGTCAGTAAAGCTCTTCCCGCAGTCTGAGCACCGGTATGGTCTCTCTCCCGTGTGAATGCGCTCGTGCCTATGCAGATCACTCACGTAGGTAAAGCTCTTCCCACACTGGGAGCAACGATGAGGTTTCTCTCCACTGTGAAAGCGCTGGTGTATATAAAGGGAACTCGGTTGTGTAAACCTCTTCCCACACTGGGAGCAGTGATATGGTTTCTCTCCGGTGTGAATGCGCTGATGTATATAGAGGGAACTCTGCTGACTGAAACTCCTCCCGCAGCCCGAGCACTGGTATGGTTTCTCTCCTGTGTGAGTACGCTGGTGTCTGTGGAGATCGCTTGAGTACGTAAAGCTCTTCCCACATCGCGCGCAGCGATACGGTTTCTCTCCAGTGTGACTCCGCTGGTGTATATGGAGGGTGCTCTGCTGAGTGAACATCTTCCCACACTCTGAGCACTGGTACGGTTTCTCTCCGGTGTGGATGCGCTGGTGTCTGTGGAGGTCGCTCGGTTTACTAAAGCTCTTGCCACACTCTGAGCACTGGTATGGTTTCTCTCCGGTGTGAGTGCGCTGGTGCCTGTGGAAGTCACTAACCTGCCTAAACCTTTTCCCACACTCTGAGCACTGGTGAGGTTTCTCCCCCGTGTGAATATGCTGGTGTCTGTGGAGATCGCTCGTTTGAGTAAAGCCCTTCCCACACTGTGAGCAGGAGTATGGTTTCTCTCCAGCGTGGAAGCGCATGTGTCTTTGGAGCTTACTGTTTTCACTAAAACTCCTCCCACACTCCAAGCATTCATACGGTTTATGTCCGGTGTGGATGCGCTGATGTCTCTTGAGATCACTTGAGCTACTGAAGCGCTTGCCACACTGCGAGCACGGGTGGTTTTTGTTCTGCCTTTGTTGGCCCCTGCTGAGAGAATCGCATAAAGACTGTCGGGCATTGGAGCTTTTGATTAAAGTTTTGTACTCAGTTGTGCCCCTGTGGCGGCATCTGATGTGTTTGTGGAGGTACATTTGTGACGTAAAGGAGAGTGGACACAAGGAGCAGAAGAAGATTTCCAACAAGCTGGTGTTCATCTCTGGAGTACAACACGGGAAACAAAGAAGTGAAAATTTCAGGCAAACTTGTTAAGCGGCATATAATCATTAGGTGCAAACGTGGCTCAAGCCCTTGTGGTTTTGTTCTGAATGATCTAGAAACTCTTAGTCCGTAGTGCACCATGGTAAAGCAGAGTACGCACCATGGATGGAAACATGTTGTCATGTGGGTTAAAGCAGAAAGTGTGTGGAGTCTTTGCCACCCCTTTGTTAAACATGGGTTTTTGGTCTGTTACTTTTGAACTCTGTAAAGCTGCTTTGAGACAATGTCCATTGTAAAAATAAGTCATTGGATTATGCATTAAAGCATTAAAGAACTAGTCTTTATGGCTCACTGCATATCTCTATTTGCATTACGGTCAGAGGTGACCACGACTGAACTTTATGGGCTTCATTCCAAGCAGATTTACGGACCTCAAAATCACAAAAAACCACTCAAAACTCAAAAGCAGAAGGTTTGGACATTACCTATTGGGAGCACAAATCTTATTAATGATTCCTGATTAGGTCAGTATAATACTGACCTCAGATCTGTACTAAATTCTGGGAAGCTCAAACCAAACAGGAATGCTCTAGATCATGGAAGTGTTCATTACCATTAGAGGAGCACTTCCTATTCCAGATGTGGTCGAACGCAGAGCTGAGATTTTTGGCGTATCGCTCATCGTAAGACAGCAAGAGTTCCTGTCCTGGATGAATGGGTCGACAGCAACGGTAATAAATTGCACCTCGATACTGGAACACCAGCAGATTCTGTTCTTCATCAGTACGAGCACAATTCACATATCTGAGAAAGTGACGAGAGAAAAACAGAGAAGGCAAAGGCATTTAAAGAAAAGAGCCAAAAGATTCGCAAGCTGGACAGATTCTTGCAGTTTCCTGACCTCATCCAGTTTGAATGCGTTTCTCTCTTAGCATCAATGTATTCCTCACACTCACTGCTCTTGGAGATCTGCACCAAATATTATTCTACATTATTATTAATAATAAACACCTGATTGGACATTTGGACAGAACTGGATGAAGAATTCCTACCATCGATTGAATCATCTAACTCACCACCCAAGAATAAGCACTGTTCATGGCTTCCTCTCGATCTACCAGTTCTCCCTGGTACGGTC
>JAUZST010013126.1:0-10000 GCA_034779995.1 Parotocinclus haroldoi
TGGCAGAGGTGGGATTTGAACCCTGGACCTTCTGGTCCAGAGTCCAGTACCTTAACTGCTAGGCTACCACAGGCCCTACAGAAAAAATCAGATCCTGAAAATAAATATACAGGAATTAAAGTACAGACACAGATTGTGAACCATCATCAACTTAGTTCCGTTTGGATGCAATGAATATACTGTACAATTGATAATAAAATGACTGTACTGACACCCTGCCCCGGAGGGACAGCTGGAATCTCAATCACCAGATCATATGGCTCCAGATATCATTTTTAACGTTATATTTAATGTAGTGATCCTGAAACCGATCTTATCATTTCCACAATTTTACATATTTTTGTGATGAAAAGATGAATAATGAAAACATCATATTTGCATGTATGTAATTTATCAGATGTCCTTATCCAGATCAACATATATGCATACAGCCTTTAAATCCAGGCAGTTGTGGGTTAGGGGTCTTTCTCAAGGACCCAACAGTGTAAGCTTGGCAGAAGTGGAATTTGAACATGAGACCTATAATACCATCCCCCTTCGGACCCCTTTTGAGAGTCATTGTGGGTTTATTCTGTCATAACATGCCATTTAAATTGTATTACAAACTTGTATTTGTATGGCTTGTACTTATATCGATCCAGTTGAATTCCAGTTGAATTTCAGGTGTTTGCTTGTGTATTTTTGCTCTAAGGACTCAAACTGGAATGTCCTGAGACTCTATTTTCGGCATTCCTCAGAAGCAGAAAGCTCGAGGTTAACGTCCGTCTTTGATTTGACAGTATCAGAGAGTTCAAACTGAGATTTCTCTGACAAGCAGTGATATCAGAAACAGAAATTCTTTCCTTCCTCAGTGTCACACATTCTGTTTTTCCCCCCAATCTAGCTTTACTCACAGTGCTATATATGCTTCACTCATTCGTAAAGTATCCCAAATAGTTATCATATAAAAATATTCATTATTGAGTATAAATTACTCAAAATATCAGTGGTGATCTGTTATCTAATAAACAAATTAAATAATAAGCAAATTGTCTCTCTAATTATTTCTGCATCTGCAGTGCCAGAAAAAACAATGCTGTGCAAAATCAAAAATGCTCCAACATCACAAAACCCTGTAGACTTTTCTAGATTACTTGTACTTCAATTTGGGGCGGAACGGTGGCTCGGTGTGTGGAGTCTGCATGGGTTTACTCCGGATACTCCGGTTTCCTCCCACAGCCCAAAGACATTAGGTGCGTTAGGTGAATTGGTGCCTCTAAATTGTCACTGACTTGTGTGTATGTATGACTAGTCTTGAAATGAACTTGTGTATGGATATAACCTTGTTTGTGTCGCTGGATGGCCAGTAACGCCGATAAGTGACGTCAAAGAAGCCAAATAAACAAACAAACTGGCACTTCAATTTAATATCAAAAGATTAAAGCAGAGGATTAAAAAATGATTAGTTCTATTTAAAAAGGGTAAATAGGGCTAGAAACGTTTGGTAATGTGTTCACATATATGACCTCAGTCGCCATAGGGCAGAACTTAGGAAAGTAATATATGCGATAACGGGCAAATTCCATATGTTTTATAAACCTTTGTTACATTTCGTTAATAGTAATTATTATTACTTGCCTCCTATATTAGGCTCAAGTCATGAACGAAATAACAGCAATCAGCATCAAGGTCATCAAGAAAACTAATCAAACAGCATGATTTCATATCACTGCATCAAAAGCAAATGTTTTTAAGTGTAAGGAATAAAACCCCACTGTAATATCTTGATTGGATTTTCCATTCAGTACGTGAAGATGTTGCCTTCAGATTCCAGGCCTCATTGCAATTCATCCACAGAGCTGAATTCCTCTTCCTTTTCTTCGTCACTGCCGTTTCATGAGGCGCTATCATTTCAAAAAAGCCTTCAAGCATTTCAAATATAATGCATATTAATTTGCTAGAATTCATAAAAGGCCTTTGGTAAGATGGAGCAGAAAATGATTATTTCTGACATGAAAATATGCTATAACAGCCCTTTTGGAAAATGGCTAGAATGACATATAAATTAATTAGTTTCTCGCATGGAAAGACGTATCAATATGCTTTTTGTGAAACGGAAATATAAGATTGGAGGATTAAAAAACTGGTGTCCTTGTCTAGTTTCTCTGTGAGCTCTTGCTTTATGAAGTGTACATTCAGGTTTCAAAATGAAAAACAAAACTGCGGAACAGCTAACAAACTGCCTCCATTAAGGTGGCCATGCAGGTTTAGTTTTGTACCATGCATAATAAAAAGTGCATTTCAAATACAGATACAGTGAAATGTTGAGCTCTGTGTCCTTTTAACCATAGGTTCAGATCGGTGCCGGTATATTCAACTATAAATTAAATAAATATTAAACTAAGCATATGTATGCATATTGAAAGCAATAGCTAAGTTAATCATATTTCATCACTCAGTCACTCACTCAAGGGCAACCTTAGGGCAAATTTGAGTAGTTCTTTCACCTCTTGGCATCATGGTGTTTTTGGGTGTTTGGGCAGACCTGTAAAGTACTAGCAACTCAGAGTATCTGGAGAATACTGGAAACCCTGAATCTGTATAGAGTGCCTGTAGATTACCAGCAACACAGATTATCTGTAGAGAATCAGCAACCAAGAGTACCTGTAAAGTCCCAGCAAGAGAGTAGATCTCCAGCAACTCAGTGTATCAATAGCATACCAGCCACCCAGAGTACCTGCGGAGAACCAGCATACCAGATCACCTGTAGAGTACCAAGAGTACTGACAGGTCAAGATCTGTAGCGTATCAGCAGCCAAGGGTACCTGTAGAGTTCCAGCAAGAGAAAAAATGTAGAGAACCAGCATCCTAGTGTATTATACATTACTAGCATCCCAGAGAATCCATTGCTCACCAGAAATCTAGAGTACATGTAGTGTATCAGTGACCCAAAACACCTGTATAGTACAATCAGCCGAGAGTATCTTTGAAGTACCAGCAACCAATAGTACCTGTATTAGTACGAGTGCCAGCCATAGAGTAGCAACAATACAGAGTGCTGACAGTTCCAGATAGCTGTATAATCCCCGTAATGCACCCGTAAAAATAATGCTTATCATGTACTGGCAACCCAGAGTGAAAATACAACATTTAGAGGAAGCAACAATCACTGAAACAGCGTTACCGCATTCAATCCAAGCAATCATGCCTTAAGGGTCTAAGAGTAACAGATTGGCAGGGCTGGGGTGGGAACACTGGTCCATAGTCCAGCACCTCAACAGCAATACCTCCAACTCCGTAGAGAACATGTAAAATGCACAGACAACCCCGAATACCAGGAGCACAGACAAGCAGACTGTTTCTGCTCCAAAGTAGCTGCAGAACATGCTCAACTAGAGTACCTAAAGCATATGCAGCCTACACACCCAATCAGGATGGGTGTCTTTTTTGAGGATTGCGCCTCACAAAACGTCTACCTTATAACGTTTAGGAATTGTTTCCATGCCACTGCCACCCTAGGCTTGCTCGGTTTGGGATTGGCTTTAGATATTAAAAATGATCTAAAATTGTAAAGGTGCTTGAAGATAATGCTCCATTTTAAAGAGCACTACATAAATAAATCGGACTTGACATGGCATGCCAAAGCACCATTTAAATAAATGCGAGCAGTAAATGAATAGCAGTACCTTTCACTCTGATTGCTTGCAGATCTCCTATAAAGCAGTCAGCTCCTTCGACCCAGTGCTGGACCTCTCCAACCAGAGTGGCAAGGTGATAAAACCGGGCAATGAGACGAGTCACGTGTTTCTGGGACTGTATCCAGGCTCAACCTATTCCTTCACCCTGAGAGCAAGCACTGCTAAAGGCTATGGACCTCCATCCATCACACAAGCCACCACCAAGATCTCAGGTTTGTAGCAAGTGGAGCTAATCTGAGGTCTGAGGTTTTTACTGCATTCTGCATGTCTGTCATTCTATATGAGCAATTTTGAAGCCACTGACCATTTACACTAATAAACTCTCTCCTAGAGATGCTTACACCTGGTCTTGAGTATCATAAAAGGTTATCTATAGAAAGAACTCGGTTAGGAAGCAGATAAAAATGCAACAGCACATATGAACCAGAGTGGAAAGGTGTTATTTTAACTGATGCCTGGTTCACTTTGTCTTTATTGGTATGTGTGTGTAGCTCCTTCTATGCCCACCTATGACCAAGAGACATCTCTTAACCAGACTGACAGCACAGTTACAGTCCTCCTCAAGCCTGCCCAAAGCAGAGGAGCACCTGTAAGGTAAGAGACACACATACAAGTAAGTATACGCTCATTTAAACTGATACCATTTTATTAAATGCTGTCCTCACACCTTCACTTCTTTACATGGCATTTCTCAACTACTTGTTGTACTGGGGCACACACATTTACAGGGGCACACCTCTACCCCTCTGCCTGCCAAATAGTCATACGGGCACAACCGTGCATAAAAATAAACCTGTTAAGCACCAAATAGGTTGTGATTTAACAGTAGAGTGGGCATTACTCTACCATGGATGAAAGCATGCCGAAATCTCGAAATGCTTGTATTAATCATATGTATTTTGTTTATGCCTTTACTTGTTTAATGAACACCTTTGCTTTAGTGGTCTAACATGTACTTTTGGTAAATTATTTGGTTATAAGTGGCCAAAGCATATAGCTCAGCACTATCGTTAAAATGTTTGCAGTCTGGCTAACTTTCTATTAATCAACCTCAAATGCAAATAAATGTATATATTTTTTATAAAATCAAGTCATTTTTTGGATTTTCTTTTTGATATTCTATCTCTCACTGTTAAAACAAACCTACCCTTAAAATTACCCTTAAAATTACTCATCTTTGTAAGTGGGCAAACTTACAAAATCAGCAAGGGATCAAATTATTTCTTTCCTCCACTGTATATAATAAACAAAATAATGAACGTCGAATGACTTAATGATAAATTAAATTCATAAATAATGAATATAAATTCTAATAAATGAATGCTCACAAAAATAAGGGATATTTCAAAAAATAATATGACGAAGAACTGCTGGAAAATCTGTAAGTGTCCATGCCCCATCACTGTCACGGTGTTTTGGCAGTCTTGTGTGACCATGCGCCCAACTGAACAGTCAATGTGGGGGCACTATCATCCAGTTTGACCTTCTTCTGTTAACCCTCATATATATGTCACTTGCTACTCAATCACCATAAACGAGTCTCATTTGCATGAACTTTCTCTGATTTTTCAATTGTTTTTCTGATTATATTGTTTCATGAAATAAAACTTCTTTTTGTAATCACTTCGCATTCGTTTTGAAATATCCCCTCATTTTTGTGAGCAGTGTAATAAAACAGGGAAATGTGCAAATCTCTTGGTTTATTTAGTCCTCTGATCCACTCACACCGATGTCAGTGCTACACATAAAGGAGCAGCCACACAAACAGTATCCTGTTGGATGTTGAAATTAAAATATGAGAATGGCCAGTGGCCTTTGTGTGGGACGTTAAACACTGATTATCCCTAATCTGAAAACATCATACAGGTTCAATAGAGGTGCACTGTGGCTTTATGCAATGAAGTCTCCACTGTGTGTATGTCAGTGACTCTGCATCTGCGACGGTAAAGACTCCGTTTAACTTGCAGCTAAGCTCTTCTCCTGCTATTCCATTTTCAAAACAGTTTTTTTCCTCTTTTGTTTGTAGATTCGGTCCCACTGAGTAAGCTTTGGCCTTTGAAGCGAAGAATAAAGTGTGTGTGTGTGTGTGTGTGTCTCTGTGTGTCTGTGTGTGTGTGTGTCGGGGTCTGTGTGTGTGTGTGTGTGTGTGTGTGTGTCGGGGTCTGTGTGTGTGTGTGTGTGTGTGTGTCGGGGTCTGTGTGTGTGTGTGTGTGTCTCTGTGTGTGTGTGTGTGTCTCTGTGTGTCGGGGTCTGTGTGTGTGTGTGTGTGTGTCGGGGTCTGTGTGTGTGTGTGTGTGTGTGTCGGGGTCTGTGTGTGTGTCGGGGTCTGTGTGTGTGTCGGGGTCTGTGTGTGTTTGTGTGTCTGTGTCTGTGTGTCTGTGTTTGTGTCTGTGTTTGTGTGTGTGTGGGTGTCACGGTCAGTGTGTGGGTCTGAGTCAGTGTGTGGGCCTAAGTCAGTGTGGGTCTATGTCTTGTGCGCGTGTGTCTGCGTCTTGTGCGTGTGTGTCTGTGTGAGAGCAACTGGTGAGGTTTTCGGAAAAGTCTCACCATGAATGCCTTTCTTCTGCCTGCTCTGCCCTTGCCACTGTTATTACTGGCTGTACCAGAATTACACACACGCACACACGCGCACACACACACACACACACACTTTGTCTGTTTCTGGGCCTTATTAGTAAACACTAGACCGATATTGCATTAGAATAAGGCTCTTACAGCCAGTTCTAAAAGCTTCTCTTCATAACTAACTGCTCCTAACTGTCTGAGCTCTTTGTCTTCTTGATCAAGTTGAGCAGAAAGCATTTCTACCCACAGGCCAGCAAACTCATTTCCTTCACTGGACTCCATCAGATTTAAACAGGGCTGAAAAATGCTGTTCTGCCTTTAACACCACTGAACACCGCAGGGAGGCTTTTCCTTATTGCTGGTACCGCTTTTAAAATGCCGATTACAAAGTCTAATAAACGCCCTTGTAACTGAAAAAAAAAAAAACATAACCATGTAGCAAAAACATGAAAACGAATTGCTTTGTTCTTCTGAAGAGCCTTGTTGGGTTTGTCAGATTAAACCTTGAAGAGGGAATGTTTGAAAGGTTTAACCTTATTGAATTGTCCTTTATTTAATCTCAGTCCACTCTTAATCTGACAAAATCATAGCTGCAAAATAGACCACTGACTTGTTGGGGCTCTGTAATGAAAAAAAGACTCAAATCTCTTTATTCCAATTCCAATCTAATCTCCTTCAATGTGTTATTATTTCTTTGTTATTGCTGCATACGAGGTGTTATATTAACAACTTCTCCACAGGCAGGGACGGCATTCTCTCTGTAGAGTAATTACAAAAAGGCTGATTAGAATTAGACAGGCAGCATGAGGGCAGGCTTTCATTAATTATCTCCTGCCTGCTTTCATCGGTTTACTCTAACAGAGTCACTCACCAAAGAGCGTCTGATAAATCTTTTAAGATCCTGACTGTGGTCCCTATGTCTTTACATTGCCAAGGGCAAAACAGCCACTTGGAAAGTGAGCTCTAACAGTCATGTTGTTGGTTTAATTAGATTAGACACATCAATGGCTTAGTGTGAAAGGAACCAGACTGTTTTTAATGCAAGTTTTACTGTGTATTAATATTCATTTGTTCGTTCATTTATACAGTGTATGTGGCTGGCTCATTTGAAACCAATACATGAAAATGCACTGAAATTTGAAGATGTATAGCCAGCAGGGATGCGTCTGAGAGAAAGTGAAATGTTAGGCTAGGCCAGAGGGTGACAACAAGCGCAGATACAAAACAAATAGAGCTTGGGTAACAAATGATTGAACTCTGCACACAAACAAACTGAAAAAGGGAGAATTTGACTACTTTAAGACAAGGGGTTTAAATAGCGGTTCGAACATGAATCAGTATGCTGGCCAATTGGGATCACTTCACTGGATCATGGGAAAATCTTGAAAAGGTCTGGGGTAGAATCCCAAAATGGTTAATTCCTCCTAGTATACTCTCACCACCACTGCATGAGCAAACTCCATAAGGTTGGTACTTTTTGAAACCTGCTAGTCTAGTACCATTGTCCGTGTCTTGTTTGAGAATTCTCGGTTTTTCCATTCTAATGGGGAATCACACAGCAGTGAAAACCGCACAGCTGGGGTCCTGTCTAAATTCCGTACCAAATAGCTTCAACCGGTAATGTGTGTATCTAATAAAGGGGCCATTCATCGTATGTCATCCAACAAAAAACAAAACTCGTATTAAAAAAAACAGTAAATAAACTGTTCACTTGAGCACTTGCAGTGCTTCACTCCAGTGATTTCGCTGATGTACCTATTGTAACTTCGTGTAACATTAGAGGGTGCTGTAGATTAGAAATTTGACTACTATTCATATTGTTTTGGGGCACTTTCCTAGGAGATCCAGGTACATAAAGGTTTTATATTCTCACAGTGCAGGACAGAGAGAGTGAATACATCACAAGGCAATGTGTGCTATGCCTTTGAAGACGGCTCTGATTCTTTTCTTTTGAAGAACCTTCTGGATTGCAGCTCTCTCTTTTACCCAGGTTCAGTGAGCCTTAGATTACGGCCATAGTCAAAACATCGGGGGAAAAAAACCTAGACTGCCACAACAACCGAGGATTCCCTTAAAACACAAAGGTCTGTGTTTAATCCATTCTCATGTAACATGATTTAAGGCAACTAGAATATTCCTCATAGGATTATGAATTGTGTTTATGAGAAATTAAAGAGCGTTAAGGCGGTGTTACACACTCTTACAGCACTGCTTTTGTTTGGCAAGAATAACAGGTCTTTAGCAGTGGAGGAGTTTATGATGATAAAATAATCTTCCTTGTGTGATTGGATTTGCTGGAAATGTCATTCCAAATACCCCCGGTTTCAGAAGCAGCTGTCTGCCAGCCTTTGGGGGCAAACGCAAACTAAATCAAATGGAGAAAAGAGCAGATCACAATGGGAAAGAACTGAATTAAAATGTGAGGTAATCTGAGGCACCTTCTCGATCATCCATGTTACGCACCTGTGAACACACCAGGCTCTGTGCTAGGATTCTTCTGACAAAACATAAGTCATTTTGCATATTCATGTGCTTTGCAATTAGAAAACATTAACTCACATAAGCTCAAATTTCCCTCGCCTCTAGCTGGCTGTGACATCTAATCTCCGTTAGCTTAAACTTGTACAAACACACACACGGAGACTCATGAGCATTTGCACAGACATACGTACAAAAATACACACATGCCATTGGTGGAGCACTTGTGACCAGAGGGAGAGAAGCTTGTTGAGGGCTTAAGAGGATTACCCATGTTTGTATCAGTCATGTGGTGTTAGTATAATGTCCTGAACGGACACACGACAGGCCAGAAGACGCCTCCACCACTCTGCAGTGGACAAAGAGTGATTCGGGATGCTTCGCTTATCGTTCACGCCAGTGAGCCGCGTAACTCCTTTTTACATCTTAGCTAATCACTCCTTGTCAGCCTAGGGCAAGAGAGTCAAGACGTGCTTGGCTGATAAGTCTCTCTCTTTCTCTCTCACACACACACACATACACACACACAGAGTTATGCACAGCTAAATAGAATGGGTACTTGCATGTATTTCACAGCAGGCCACAGTTCTCATGTAGGACTACTTGTGTATGTAATGACTGGGCTGAGAGAGCTTGAGATGAGTCGTTGTTGTAATTATTCGAGCAGCTCTCTTTCCTTCATTCTACATCTTCTTGCTTTTCCTTTCTTCTAGAGAGAGAGAGAGAGAGAGAGAGTTATAGGTAGGATATACACCCACAGGCAACTTTATAAGGAATATCTCTTTCTCACTTTCCATATAAGAAGTACTTTGTGGTTCTACAATTACAGACTGTAGTCCATCTGTTTCTCCCATTCTGTTTCTCTTTGTTAACCTTGCTCTTTCATGGTTTCTCTCCATGCATTTATGTTCTCCATGCAGTCTGTTCTCTAATGTACAAGCCACAGCACCAATCAGACATTATTTGGGTGGTGGATCATTCTCAGCACTGCAGTGATTCTGACATGGTGGTGTGTTAGTGCGTTGTGCTGTCTAGTGGAGTAACATATCACTGTTTCTTCTGGAGTGAAAATCAAACCAAACCAACAACATCCAGCCACCAGGATCCTGTATACAACATCCCTGTATGAGCATTGATGAAGGATTAGAAGATACAACACCTGATGAGCTGCTGCCTCTGACTTTACATCCACAATGTGGATAAATAAGGTAGATGTGTGGAATGAGTGAACACAGTGTTCAAAACACCAGCAGCACTGCTATGTCTAATCCACTCATACC
>JAUZST010013127.1:0-11158 GCA_034779995.1 Parotocinclus haroldoi
ATATGTACACACAGGGCAAGTCAAAGGTCACAGGATATCAAAGAAGATTAGAATTGTCTCTGTCAGATTTGTAATATCTCTTGTGGCTCAAAAGTTATAAAAAAAAATAAACTTCAAAACTTTTGTTGTTCATCACAACTGAAGATGGAATTGATGGTTCTGATGTCCGGGGACAGACTTCAACAACCGACACCCAGAAATATTAGCAATTTTACACAGCACTGGTACATCTCTCATAACCAAATTATGAAAAACCGGGAGTGTGGACGACAAGAAACTTAGTGATCATCTGAAGAACCGCTACCGACCAAAAAAACCTCAACAACGGTTTTAACAGAATTTGATAAAAGTCCACCATGGGTGGACATGTCCTGTGCCCTGTATATACATATATATGGTCTATTAAATAATATTATTCATGAAATAACAGATTAACAACAGTAGATATATTAAACATAGTGTGAATAATAATATAATAGTAGTATAATATAGTATATAAAACAGTAATTACTATATTATGCGACTATTATATTACTATTTATACTACATATATTATGCATTATTGCTAATTTATTACTATTATTGATTTATTCTATTATAATATATAATGCATTGAGATTGAAGGTAACATGAGGCGAAACAACATCAAGGAGGCTTAAAACATGGACAAACAGTTAATTAAACCACAAGTCCATTGCACTGTGTGCATAGAGAATAGAGACGACACGCTTCTGTCTAAACCAGAAGAGGTTACAGCCAGATAGAAAGAGTACTGTGAACAGCTGTACAACTACCAAATCACTGCTGAGAAGGAAGTCCTCCATGAACTCCAAACCACAACCAGACACAGCAATGCAGATGACCCACCGATATTAGAAGCCGAAGTTGAAGCTGCCATCAAAAGTCTGAAAGAAGGGAAGTCTCCCAGCATAGACAACTTCTTAAACTTTTAGAACTTCTAAAAGCCGGAGGAGAACCTGTGGTGAAGGCATACACCAGGATTTGTAATCATGTATTTCGCACTAGTAATTGGCTTGAAGATTGGACCAAATCAATTGTAGTGCCACTACAGAAGAAAGGAAACTTAAGGAAATGTGAGAATTATCGCACTATTAGCTTGATAGGCCATCCACATCGAAAGTTTTACTGAAGGTACTGCTGAACAGGCAGGATTTAGACGTGGCAGGTCTACCACCAAACAAATCTTCAACCTCAAAGTCATATGTGAAAAGTACATGGAGCTATGGAAGGTCTAGGCGCAGTGATGAGACGATTTAACATAAGCAGAGGCATAGTGAATGTCATCGACCATGAAGCATGAGAAGTATGGTCATGATCGGTGCTGATTTCAGTGAGTGTTTCCCGTCATCCGTCGGAGTGAGTGGCTGTCTTCCTGGAACAGATCACCGCTGAGGTAGAGGCTGAGCAGGAATCACCAGTCAAAATTAACGGGAGGATTGTCAGCAATCTAAGGTTTGCAGATGACACTGACCTCATCAACGGTCGTGCTGCAGATCAGGATGTGCAGACTAACGAACTGAATAGAGCGAGCTATGGGATGGAGGTCAGTCTGGAGAAGACTAAAACCATGGTGTCTGGCAAGCATGAAGAGATAAGGATTGAGGTGAGTGGAATCAAACTGCAACAGGTAACTGAGTTCCCGTATCTGGGTTCTCTTTTTACGACCGAAGGAAACTCAGTTAAAGAAGTGAAAAGCAGAATCGCTAAGGCTGCTGGCGCCCTCACGAAGCTTAAATCTATATGAAGAAACAGAAACATTAGCATGGCAACAAAGATCCGTTTACTACATTCACTGGTTCTTTCCATACTCCTGTACGCATGCGAATCATGGACTGTCAATACCAAGATTGAGAAGCGAATCCGTGCCTTCGAAATGAACTGCTACAGCAGGGTGCTTCAGATACACTGGTCGACTGATTATATCTTCATTGGATATGACTACCTTTGAGGAGGTTTATTCATGTTGCTGAAGACAGGAAAGAGTGGAGGAATCTGGTTTTTGCTGTTCTGTCTGCACCCATGGCCTCTGGCTATGGTCGATGATGATTATTATATATTAGACTAGAATCATGCATTTTTTTCCAGTACAATGTTAAGACAATTTGAAGAAGTTGCCTAAAAGAGAATGAGAGAAGTTTCCATCGTTCACTTACAATTTGAAGGCCTTCTGACCCTCCTCAGGTCTGTGCAGGTAGCTTCTGCCCTCTAACTCGAGCCTCCTCATTTCCTCCAGCTGCCGTTCCTTCACCTGCTGCTCCTGCTTTTTCTCTAGCCAGAGCTTAAAAGCCTTGTCTGGGTCACAGCACTCCCTCCTCTGTGAGAGAATGGGTGGAAAGACAGGCTGCAGGCATACTGAGGTTTCTCCAGTACCATTCGTGAGACGTTCGGATGCGAGTCGACTCACCTTGCCGCTCATCCTCTCCATCTCCTGAGCTCTCTGGACCCTTTTGTCTTCCTGGAGCTGCTGCCTCTTTTTTAGGAGCCAAGTTTGAAAGGCCAGCTCGTTTTCTTGGCGCTTCTGCTCCTCTTGCTCGCGCCGCCGCTCTTCCTCCTGAGGAAAGAAAGGAATAGATGGAGAAAAGAACAAGGTTTGTACTGCAAAGTCTGTATGGCAGCTGGGTCCATGATGCAAGTTCTCACCTCTCTGGCGAGCCTGTCCTTCTTGAGCTGTTGTTTGGTCAGCAGTTCTTTTTGCTGCGGAGACATGAAGAAGGTGGCGTGAGATGTAACTCCACTGGCAGACTGAACCCTGCGCTTGCTGCCATGCCTCATCCCTGCCCTCAGAGTGTGACTGGCAGAATTGGGACGTGCCCGGGGTCTGGCTGGAGGTTTTGGTACATAGCGAGGCTCAGAGCAGGCTGATGAAGCCGAGCTAGAGTGTAGCTTAGGGGATGGAGATGGACTTTTTCCAGGTTCAGGTAGATCCTCGGTGTGAGGCGCAGATAAAGTCGGGAGGAGTCCTTGGCTCTCCACTTCTTTCAGGCTCACCAGGTCGAACTTGCCATCCTTCTCTACCAGGACTCGTCCTTCCCTCGGTCCTTCTCTCAGCCCGTCAGTCGCACCGCTATCCTCCTGCGAGGTGATCTTCAGCTTCTGCATGTGTCCCGAGACATCTGCCGAACTGTCAGCCTCAGACTCACCGGGTATTATTATGGGATAGTCATTGGCGGGCACCACCAGATCTACCAGGTTGTCTTTGAAGTGCAGCCGGCGGTGGCGCGTCTCATCCGGCGCCTCTTGGTCCTGCAGCTGCCTGTTGGCCTGCTCAATCTTCTGAAGGATGGATTTCTTCTCTTCATCCCTCACCTCCTCATCACCTTGATCTCCAGGATTATCCAGCACACCATCCAGAGGGTCCATAGGCGTTGGCCATCTTTCCTCTTCTGTGGCATCGTCCAGGCAGATCTTGCCCCGCCCCTCATCTGCTCCCTTCCCTTCCTCATCCTCTGCCAGTTCTCTATTTATCTGGGCTTCAATGTCTTCATCATTCTATTGCATGGAAGACAGGAGTGCTTATTTTAACAAATAGAAGAAAGATAGATCTGAAGACAGAAACCTCCATGCCTCTGGATAAACAAAAATGGTTTCAGCATGCGCAAATGTTTGTGCGCCTCTCCAGACAAGCCACTAGTTATGGTACCATGTTTAAACATACTCAGATCAGCTATAACATTAAAACCACTTGCCTTATTTTGGGTGTGGTGACCTCGTGCATGGACTCCCCTGTACAAACCCTCTAAAAGTGTCCTGTTTTATCTCATACCAAGGTGTTAGCAGTAGTCCTGTAAGTTGTGTAGTGAGTGACATCCAACGGATGTTCAATCTGATTGAGATATGGGGAATTTGGAGGCCAGGACAACACCTTGAAGTCTTTCTCATGCTCCTCAAAACCAGAGCATCACACTGCCAGTATGAGCATATATATTATATAGTCCATAGTCCTGTTTGTGTGTTTCTCTCACTGGATCTGGCAACCCTGGGTTTAAATGCAGCATCAACAAGTATATATTTGTATGCAGTATAACAATATTAAGCAATGCTATTTGAGGAATTCATAGTATACACATAGTTACACAACATACCCGACTCTAAGACACCTGAGTAATACAACAAGAACTAATAAAACAAACTATAAACTACAAAGGGTGTAGTAATTATCACGAATGCCGGGGTATCATGGCATGAGAAGACTGAATGAAGGCACCAAGAGCAGACGTAAACGCAGGCGTTTTTATTAAATAATGCAGTGCAGGGTGAGGAGTTAATATATCTATATGCAGTGCTCAACAGGTGATGACAAGAAAGCAAACGCATGTAATTAAACACAAGAAGGGAGAAACCAGGCTTAACGGGAAAAGAGAGCACATAGAGAGAAGACAGACAGTTTAAATAGAGAAAGAAGAAGAAGGAGACAGCAGCGCCACCCACATTGTCGGAGAGGAGGTGGCCAGGGAGAAGGCAGCCAGGCGAGATTGCAGGGAATCTTATCTCATCCTGACAGTAATTATGTTATTATGTAAACATGATTCTACTAAGGTATCTCTTGTGTATACTATGAATCCGGCAAGGTTTTACTACGGTACTTTGGTAAAACTATGGCAAAGATACCATAGTAACCATTCATAGTTCTCTTTCCGCCAAAAAACATGGGTTTATTTTCATATGGACTGCCAAAAGCCACTGAAATGTAAAGTTTGCATTTGTGAGATTATTGCCTGGTTGCACAGCAGACATGTAAACCCAGAGCTTTCCCATGATCGGATTACTCAAGCGAATCGAAACTTCAAGTTAAAATCGAGAAGAGGATGCCTGAGTCCTTTCTGTGTGGAGTCTGCATGTCCTCCCTGCGTCTGTGTGGGTTTACTCTGTGTACTCCGATTTCCATCCACAGGCCGTGTTAGATTAATTGGTGTCTCTAAAGCGGCCCTTAGTGTGTGACTTTGTATGTGTGCCCTACGATGGATTGGAGTCCTGTCTAGGGTTGTTCCTGCCCGGTGGCCTGCGACCCCGTGTGGATTAAGCAGAAAATAATGAATGAATGAATATAACATATTGTTCGCTTCTAGATTAATACGACAGTTTTAACTACAGTTATCATATGTCAATGGAAAGTCCTTACAATGACAATGGTGTGTGTGTGTAATTGTGTAATGGAGACGCAGATACATAGAGAAGTCAATACATTAATAATGTATTGCAATGCGACATAGCTGTGCGCCTCAGTGAAAGTGTGTGTGTGTGTGTGTGTGTGTGTGTGTGAGGACGGGATGGATTACACACTATGTGGCAAGGTTATGGAGCGCACTCAGGTGTGGTAGCTCACACAAATAAGATATACAAAACATAAATACAAATGGAGTGACACTGACATAGAGCTAACTGCGTTTATCTGTTGCTTGTGTGAATCTTATCTTGGTTATAAACGGTTTCCTAAAGCTCCTCTGAACAGCTCTGTGAAATCGCAGTGCAGTTTTTTTTATCCGGACTTGTTTGTCCAAATCCAAGGCTCAGTCCTGGCTGTAACTCACCTGCTCTTCGCTCTTGCTCTCCTCGCTGATCAGCCAGTCCAGGTCTTTCTCGAAGTCGTCTTCATATTCCTCCGGCACATTACTGCTCACAGACTCACTCATCTCTCTGTGTGGTAGAAACCAAGAGAAGCAACGTTAACCCAAAGCTCTGAGCACAAGAATGGATGCTGCTTCTGTTCTCGTGTTTCTGCCTCGCTTCTTTGTTTGGCATCGGACCAGACGTGCTGTTTTCACAATAAAGTTAAATAGTTTAAATGCAGCATTTGCACTACGTTATTTTCTGTTTTACATTTACAGCATAGCGCAGATTCCCCACACATGGCCTTATCCTAAACATCGAACGGCCAGAGAACACCAACGAACTAAAACCCTGTTATGATTAAATGCAATACAACAGACAATTAAAAATATCATACTATTTATGTAGTTTATATGGACTGTGGTAAAGGTACTGGACTGTGGACCAGAAGGTTAAATCCAACCTCTGCCAGGCTTCCACAGTTGGGTCCCTGAGCAAGGTCCTTATCCCACAATTGCTTGGATCGTAAGACTGTATAAACTGTAAGTCGCTCTGGATAAGGGCGTCTGCTAAATGTAGTTTTACTGTAGTTTATGAATGCAGTACAGTGTATCATTACATTTGTTTATTATTATTATTAGATAATATTATTAAATTATCTTTACTAGAAAACAACCAGGACATGCAGGAAATGTGTGTCTAGTCTTAAAGATGACCAGAAGAAAAAAGCTTTTATAAATTATTTAGTGTGAGCTACCCTTGTGCAATAGCAACATCTGACAACTTCATCGGGATGCCAGTTTAAAGAAACTTGATCAGAAATCGCCTTTTTGGAATGGTAGTAACTAACAATCCACTTTTGTGTCACACTTTAAATTCAAACATTGTACAGATTTCCTGTATGTTCAACAACAAATCCAATGGTGGCCTTAGACTTTTGCACAGTATATTATAGTAATAAGTGATCTTTTAGAAAGGAAGAAGGACAAGTGATAGATGAAGGCCCTTGTAGGTTTAAATCCCAAGTTATACTTCTGTTTTGGGGAAATCATGGCATGTCATATCAGAACAGGCCTAAATTATATCACATTATCTCCCTTTTACAAAGAGTATGAGGTTTTATTTCAACAGGTTTGGTTTGAAATACTCAAAAATGCATGTAATTTTGAAAGTTTAGACATATAAATAGAATAGACAGATAAATAGATAGGATAAATGTGGAGAGCGCTTGAGTGGTTTGTTGGCCAGGGTGGCTGAGGGGTTAAAGCAGTAGACAGGAGAGCCACTGGGTACATGTCTTTGTGGGTTCAAGCCTGATCTCATGTGTTTAAAAGATTCAACTATACAGTAGCTGATTTTTAAACAGTACAAAGTGGAGGTGACCTGTTATGTTATAATTTAGGTGTAGAAAGTACTGTGGCCCGGATAACCTAACCACATCTGCAATTATGAAGCAAACGCAACACATTTCACTGTTCGGCACAAACGCAGTAAGGAAAACGCACCACCATAAAAGTAGAACGCAGCAACATTAAATAAAATTTGCTTTGGGTCAAAACAGTTGGCTGGAGTTTTGAACCCCACCCATGTTACGTTTGTGTTGTAGCCTATTCATTAAAGTAGAATGTTTTTAAACCCAACATTTCCTCTCGCAGTGGAGTAAGATAAATAAGAGTAAGAGTAAGTAAGTAAGAGCTCCTGAACACTAGGATGGCTGAGTGGTTAAGGTGTTAGACTTAAGATCCAATAGACACCTGTTCTTGTGGGTTCAAACCCCACTCCTGGGAGATTATGCTTCATTGAAGTAGATGTAATGTTTCTAAAAGTGGATCTAAGGCTTTAGATGTGATATCAACAGAATGTGTTGATATTTCCTATTTTAACACATTGTCCATTACAATAATGTCATGGAATTGGCCATTAAAACTCACAACTCAAACATGGATCTCTGTCGTCGTCAGCTACTAAAATCTTCAGCCCACCTGACCAAAAGCAGTATCACAATTCAAACATTGGACTCAAAACTGAGATGCCATTGCTAGGAAACATAGCAGTACGTCTACAGTTTTTAAAAATCCACCCATTCTGTAAAGTGTAACAAATCAATGTGACGTTAAGAAGGGCTCATAGTTTTCACTCCAGTATGGACTCGTGATATCAAAAAGGCTCATAGGCTATTAAATTACTAGAAATTTAAATGAACTAGCTAAAAAAACGCTACAGTACATCTGACAGCCCCTGAACATCAGGATGGCCGAGTGGTTAAGGCGTTGGCCTTAAGATCCAATGGAGACATGTCCTCATGGGTTCACAACAATAATGTCATGGAATTGGCCATTAAAACTCTCTATCAGGGCAACACAGCAGCCCATGAAGGGAACTCCCATGTACCTAAACTAGACAGGAGTGTGATTATGATTAGTGGTTGTGGTTTTAGGCTTCAAAGCAAATGATCCATGTCTTACGTCCTATCTCTCCCAAGCTGCTATATTTGGTCCATTTGGCTCTTACTCAAATTCAGGTAAATACCAAATTAGGTTCTGGAGTTCTGCTTTGTCGCAAACTCAAAACTCTTGGCTTGTTACGACATGGTTTCGCACCGGAGGCCTTTCTGGTGTAAAGCAATGTTAACAAATACACTACAGACAGGAAGAAGTGACCAGTGGTCCAGAATTTGGGTCTTACTCAAATTCATCCAGGTAAACAAAGAACCAAATAAGTTCCGGGATGCTGAACATTTAAAGAACTTGGCTCGATGTGGCCCGGTTTGGAAACTGAGACCTTTCAGACAACAGACACAGGTTGGAACAAGCCCTCAAGTGTCCAAGAAATTCTTGGACCAGGATGGCCGAGTGGTTAAGGCGTTGGACTTAAGATCCAATGGATGTATGTCCTCGTGGGTTCAAACCCCACTCCTGGTAAATTATGGTTTACACAGTTGGACTCTTTGGTTGACTTAGCTTCCCATACACATATAGTTTGCTTTTGCTGGTAATGATTAAAAAACACCTTAAAAACACTTTTTGGTAACACCATCACAAACTACGTCCAACAAACATTTTTAACAATTTATAGAGCAGTTCTTCTTTTAAACGCCACTATTCTACTTAATGACAAAAAAATTTACGCAAAACTTGTATTATGTATTATGAATGTATTATAGATTTTGAAACATACCTCCAGGAACATAAATACATCTGTAGTTAGTGGTTAATAAAAATAGAGTGAAGTGTATACACTTATTTTCACTTTCAAAGTGTCACATGACTCCTCATACAGTGCACAAACATTTGGGAACTGGACGGACCATATTAGGGTTTGGTTTGCAGAAACTACAAGAGATGCTTTTAAGGTGTTCGCTAATAATTACCAGCAAAGGTAAACTAGACTGGTATTGGAAGCAAAATCTTGCAAACAGTCCAACTTGTTTTTTGTAAACCATGATTTACCAGGAGTGGGGTTTGGACCCACAAGCACATACATCCATTGTATCTTAAGTCCAACACCTTAACGACTCGGCTTAATGTGAAAGAGCTACGGTTCAAAACTGGGCAATAACAAGCCCAATGAGTTTGAGTTGAGTTTTGAGCAGAACCTAATTTGTTATTTACATGAATTTGAATAAGAGCCAAATGGACCAAATACAGCAACTTGGGAGAGATAGGATTTAAACAATGGGTTGTTTGATTTGCAGACTAAAACCACAACCACTAACCATAATCACACTCCTGTCTAGTTTAGGTATATGGGAGTTCCCTCCATGGGATGAAGGAGAGATTTTTATGACAAATTACATGACATTATTGTAATGGACAATGTATTAATTGTATTAGTTCCAAAAATTCCTCCCTCAGGCATGGCCAGCTGAATCTGTGCAGTGCACCACCAGACCAAAAGTAGTACCACAATTCAAACACTGAAAATGAGATTTTATTGCTGGGAAACATAGCAGTAAGTCTACAGTCTACAAATCCAGTCATTCTATAAAGTGTAGAAATTTCTGCCCTTATGAGCAACTCTGTAAAACCAGGATGGCCTGGTTGGTTAAGGATGGTGGTTAAGGTGTTGGAAGTAAGCTTCAATGGGCACATGTCCTTGTGGGTTCAAACCCCACTCCTGGTAAGTTAAAATTTGCAAATAACAAGTTGGTTTTAGCTTCCCATACAAGTATAGTTTGCTGGTAGTTATTAAAAAGCACCTTCAAACATATTTTGTAGTTTATCCAAACCAAACCCTCTGATATGGTCTGCCCAGTTCCCCGGTGTCATGATATCAAAAAGCTCCAGGGAAGGAGCTTTTGGTTCCAACTGTTTTTTTTTCTCACAGGCAGGAAGCTGCAGAGTCTTCTACAGTGAGAAAGAATTTGAAAGGAGAAAGGTACTATGCTCAATGCTTTCATCTGCCTTTTTGACAGCGCCTCCAACATCCAAAAGGGATCCCTCCTGCAGCCAGAAATTAGATGAAGCTTAGTTCCGAAAAAGCATCATTCAGGCATGGGTAATTTTATCTGCGCAGGGCCACATAAGACTGAGAGTAGTACCACAACTCAAACATGGATCTCTATTGCTCTATAAATTGTTAAAAATGCAGTTTGCTTGTGACAGTGTTTCAGAGAGTCAGTAATAACTATAGTTTAGAGTTAAATCTCAGGATTTACTGCATTATTTAATATTACCATGTCTACTTATGATCGATTTAGCAGCTCTAAGTATGTACAATAATCTAAAAAGTATGAAAATGTTTTTATTCAGTTTTAAACCTGTGCTGTTTTTATTCCTGTAGTTGTAATTATAAACCATCATGTACCCTGAGTGCCATGGATCTGTACCTCTTACAAAAAAACACACTGTACTCTTAAAAAACACGTCCTGTTTCCATAGCTGAGTTAAAAAAAACACTTTTTAAATAAATGGTTTTTTACTTTTAGTAGCATTCTTTATTAGATTAGTAGTACTTCTGCCTCTGGAATTACATTAAAAGTCCTCCATTGGAGTTCATTTAAGCTTCTATTTTATGCCACGTACTTATACAGAGTACACATTAAAGATGTAGCTCACCTGTAGCTTATTCCGTGTTCTGTATTCTCTGTTTGGTGTTCCGTATTCTCCTGTTTCTAAGCTCTTCATCACCTCAGTATATGTGTGTGTGTGTGTGTGTGTCTGTGTGCGCGTGTATGCACTAGTAATCCTCTCCAAGCCTTCAGTCACCATAGAGACGCACAACACGGCTAAGAGGACATGCGCATCTGACCCTCTCACGCTGTAGTCTGTGGCGACTTCTCAAACGGCTCCATCTCAAACAAAGTTTTAGTGTACTACAAAGTGTGAAAAATTGTGTGTAATTATTTACACTTTAGAATATAATGAGGTTATAATAACGGCTTAAGAAAAAGCAATTATTATCATTATTATTATTATCTTTGCTGTTTATTATTAATGTTACTACTCAACGTATAATAATAATAATAATAATAATATAATACTATAATATAATTATCATATAAATTTGTATTACTATCAATATTGTTATTATTATTATTATTATTATTATTATTATTATTATTATTATTATTATTAATTGTTATTATTAA